>JASCZW010009261.1:0-43857 GCA_034211315.2 Aedes japonicus | reverse complement strand
TACGACTTTATTTCCAAACGATATTTTAACTTCTGGACAAAACCAGGTGACATTCCTATGTTACTATTTTATTATTTTCTTTCCACATTTCGGTCTATTACCGGATCAGCACGTCCATTGTTTTTATAACCTTTCGGTTTTCTCATGATAGTCAAATGTTCCGAAAATGATATGATTTGAACACTCCGTGACGAGTGGACTTTTTTTTGCAAGTCCCCTATTGAGGATTTGCCTTACTTCCGCACAGATTCCGCTCGGGCACGTGCTTTTCATTCGTTGCCATCTTGAACACATCTTGGAATGTAAACACCGATCATAGTCTTTTTCAACAAAAAATTTCAGCTCAACTTCAGTGATTTTTTTCACTTCTTCGTGCAACATTTAAAACTAAACGAGATTGGTTTTATAGTAGACGTTAGAATAGTGAACTTAAATTGGTTGTTGTTATTGATGTAGTTTTTTAATGACCATTTAACCATATTGATTTAAATTGCGTATATTAAGTTTAAGCATTTTATTTATTCTAATTATATACTAATAATAGAGTAAGACAGCACAGCTCAAAATATGACTTTTTATCATGAAACTGCCACTGTCGTCTCGCGGTTTACAAAACAAACTGCATTATTTGATTATTGTCATTTGACATGCAGTGAAAAGTAGGGCGAAAGATTGTAACGAAATTGTACGGCTCATGTACAGCGTTGGCCCAAAATCAAATGTCAGCTTGTTTTGTACCACCTGTGCTCAATTTCAGTTTCCGTTCATTTTTCAGACTGCCGCATTTAAACGAAATTATCAATACGTTCTTTTCATATCTTTCTGGAGTAAACAAAATTCGAGCGTATGCGTGTTTTACAGCTGCTAGTTTTATGGTTCAGCTTTATTAAGTTTCGATGAACAAATTATTACAATACATCAGTCACAGCACATAAACCAACCCCTCAGATTGACCTTTGTCACGAGGTGTTACTAATAAACTCATCCGACGTATTCAATGATTTTTATGTGCTCATTAGACAAAAAACAAAAGACAAACCACTCGGAACACCATCTCTGTGTCAACCGAGTGAACGAAATCGGAAGTTATCTGTAATGCATGGGACAAAAATGTCCGTTTCAAGATTTATGATCCAAGCCCTCATTATAATCGAATTTCCTTTCGTCCAAAGCAATTAGTTTATTAATTCGTCCAACTTGCGTTGCCGAAAATATACCGTTCCGCCAGCGCCTTGCCAAATACTTCATACACCGTCGAACGCCCATCAGAGCTTCATCAATAACCTTTGCCGAAAATCTCCCAACCGAATCTGAAAGCCGTAAAAACATGCGTCCTCCGAAAAGAAAAACAAGCCGTAAAATTATGTCAAAGTACCATAATTTGTTGCGGTCAACCGTTCATTTTCCTTCCAATATTGTCATTGCAGTCACCATCCATCGCGTCCGGTCCTCCCTTGCGGGGACAATTATCGTTGAAATATCGTGTACCTACCAACTCGTAATCTCTTATATGCTTGCAATCGGCAAAGGAGATCACAGAGCAGGCCATCAGTACGTGAAATAACAGACCGGCATCGCATATGTCGGCACCGAGCACTACATCAACCAACCCACCAACCGCGAAGTACACACATGCACGAAACTGAAAGTGGTCCACCTTGGCGATTATAGCTTCTTCGAATTCTGCCATCAAAAAGAAGCGCATATCAATCCACCAAATGATTCCTCGCTTTCAATAAACCCCTGGACTGGATGACATTTACGTGCCCGTGCTTTCGATCAGACTACTGTTCATACACGCACGCACTTCTGTAACCTGAAAAGGAATGAGTGGAAGGCGTGCCTTTGATCAGGGTCACACTCGTGACGGATCCGACGCAATTGTCCGGTCGTTTTGTGCTGGTTCGGGGCGGAGCGACTGATTAAATTTCTCCACGACTGGTGCGGCGATTCAAATGAAACCGTTAAATGCGAAGTGGGTGAACGCAGAAAGTATGCAATTTCAACTAGATGAACGGTGAAGAAGGGATCGTTGCAAATACTTTGTTCGCAGATGCAAGTTCAAATGCAATTGAAAATATTCAAAATCCTGTTTATCTGTCGAGTTCACTTTAAAACTAATAACAGTAAAGTAGGCTGCATGAAGAAACTACGAACTTTTGAGTTTACTCCAGCCATTAGGATCTGTGAAGACTTCTCTGCAGCCGCTTCCGCTGTTTTTGTCTAAGATTTTCGAAATTTTTCTATAGTTGTAGCTTGTTGTTTATATTGAAAGAGTTCTTTTTTCACGAGAGCCCAATACCGCCCGATAGGTCGCAACTCTGGGCAGTTAGGTGGATTCGCTTCTTTCGGTACAACATGGACTCCATTCGCTTTATACCATTCCAACACATCTTTGGCGTAGTGAGAAGATGCCAAATCACGCCAGAATAGCAAGGGAGCGTCATGGCTGCGTAGGAATGGTAACAATCGCTTCTTTAGGCATTCTTCACGGTTTGCCGTTCCAATAGTGATAAAGCTTTGTACAAAATATTATTTGGGAAACTTTTTCTTTTTCTTCGTCCTGAAATGCTCCTTTAAGCCGTTCTGTTGCATGGCAATATAATAAAACATTCCGGGAAGATGCTTAAAGTCTTCCAGCACATAAGTTTTATCATCCATCATCACGCAGGAGACCTTCGTCAAATATTCGCGGGCTTGCAAGCCCGGCTTTTAGCCGTCACATTCTGTTTATCATTATGGTTCAGTGCAGTTTTCACACTGAACGACTTCGCTACTGCCGGTGCTTGTAGCATGTGCACGTTGAAAGTTGGGGACATTTTTGGTTTTTCGAGTCGCGGTACGTACCGAAAAGATCTGATCTCTACTGCAATATTTGCTTCACCTTCGCGTCCTTCTGGTAGTTTCTGAGATCCGTTTTTATTACACTCTCACCCTTCCTGGCTGTTGTCAAACGCGTGTCAAAAGAATAAAGAACTTCAAGGACAGTGATTGCAGTAAAACCAATTTTTTGCAAGTTTTCTTACTGACAGATCCGGACTTTTATTGCGACAGCACACCAATTTGCTTTTCGCACTTGCTCTTCTTTCGACGCCATCTTCTATCTAAAAACTCTGCGTTATCACCAAAAAATGATTTTTACACACGAAATAGACATACCGGTCACTGCGTCTGCGAAATATTTCACGCGTTGACGAAGTATGTCCGAGAGATATACAATGTAAAGTTAGGGGTGCCTCAGATTTTGTCGCGAACAAGCCTTAGATCAATCTGAAAACTGATTGTGTACCAGCTTCCATGAATGTTAAACAAACACTATTGCCATGAAAAAAACTTATTGAAAACATAGGTTTTACAGAATCTTCCGTTCCCGAATTTTGTCTTACAGTAAGAATGAGCACGATTGATTACTAATTGAGTTGTAGTACAGGGATAAGGTGCGACTCAAATCTCTTTGAGTGCAGCACGCGCTGCTACGAGACAGCACATTAAATTTCAAAGAGACGTGAACGTGCAGTCTGTACTCCCGTGCACCCTTGTTGTGTCGTGCGCTCAAAGCCGCACATCTCATTTTGAATTTGCTCTCGTCTCTTTGGGTGCTAACGATTGCACTCTCTCTTGTCGTCTCTGTGCAAAAAACAGACACGGCGGCATGGCCCGGACTAGTATGTGAATAAGGATTTTAATAAAATTTTCCCTCTATGAACCCATACAATGCCTTTTTGTTACTAGCATCAAAACTTTTCATTTTGCTACCATTTACCAAAGCATGAGCCAAAGCACAGAGTAAAGCACTGAGTAGAGCACTGAGTAGAGCAATGTGCATTACTCTTTGTCTCTGAAAGAGTAGTGCATGTGCGGCTATCTGTCTCTCGTGCTGCTACGAAATCTCTCGCACTTTCGTTTTGTGCGCTCTTCTGAAACAAGAGACGCACACTTGAAATTGGGTGAAGCACTTGCCTATTTTGCACTACTCTGTGTTTTTCGACAATCCTCGACTGGCGCAAACCCACGCAAACCAATGCAAAACTTTGAATGCCGACCAACGGGCTAGTGTGGATTTTACGACTAATTTGGTGGTAAATTCCGATTCCGAATAGTATTTCGATTGCTTGAAAACGAAAAGTAATGAAGTCTTCAAAGTGAATTGATGGATTGGTCATGACTAGCACTCGCAAATATCTCATACAAATAAATTTTAGAAAAGCCTGTTTAATAGAAACTTTCGGCAGGTTTACTAACGATCGGGTATTCAGTTTTCATCTGGGGGAGTGGGATACATTTTACTATAGCGAGTTTTCATGAGCTTTCTGGGACATCCGATGATATCTTGAGAATCGATTGAATTCGTATTTCATGGAGGAAAAGGTCCAAAACTCTTTGATTTTTCCCAGGAATCGTTTTTAAATATTATATTATAAAATTGCATATTCTACAGTATTTAAACAGTCTCAACAGTTACATGAACTGGTCAGAACTTCTATAAGCTTCTAGAAACGAAACGTGCTCTTTGAAAATCATTTTTTGAATTACTCTGAACTTCGGAGTATCTATGAAGATTGGGTGGAAATATAATGAACTTGCCAGAAGTTAATTAAGCTTCTCGGCTTCTCATCCATGAAATAGAAACATTTTTCTGGAAATAAACGAACGAAAATTTAGGTTTCCAGAAGTGGACTCCCAGTTGGTATATCTTTCATCAAATAAAGCCAAATATCACAAATATAAAAATAATTTACGAGAAATTGTAAAAGTCTGGGAGAAGAAGGATTTGCTTAACTTTTAATAAGTTCGTGGAATTTCTGTAAATAAAATAGCATTTCTGAGATGGTATTAAACCCTTCAGGGAAACAAGAGAGCAAGTATTCCTCATCGTCTGATCAGCAAGAATATTTGGTCAAACCAATCCATGGCAACAAGTTTGCGATAAATCTGCGATCTCTGATAAAAAATCTTCTGATCTCTCATGTTGAGATATTTGACAGGATGACATGCGCTGATGGGTTCAACAACAGAAATATAACACTGGGGTGGGGAACGCAAAGTTGCTATATTATAGCTGGTTCTATTCAAGTTTTGCTGATGCAAACCAAGTATAAAGTTGTTCCAAAAATAGACCACTGCTGAAGATGTCCTTACGCTAGAGTGAAAGGTTTTTGAACGCTAATAACTCTCGTTCGAGAATGACTTCATTCATACACCATTCGTTCAGAAAAAAAACTTATTGAATCTTGCATTGACTTATTAACCGATCGATGTAAATCCAACTTGTAACAAACAGCTTCTTCTTCTTCTTTAGCATTTCAAGCTTATTGCTTTCACAATTAGCTTATTGCTTGCTCTCAACTTAGTGTTCTAGATGCACTTCCACAGTTATTAATTGAGACCTTTCGATGCCAGGTACCATTTTTGCATTAGTATGATTGTGTGGCAAGTACAATCATACGCTCATGCCAGAGTCGAGAAATTTTCCTTAACGAAAAATTCCTAAACCAGACCGGGAATCGAACCCAGCCACCTCCAGCATGGTGTTGCTTTGTAGCTGCGCCTTTACTGACTGAGCTAAGGGAGGACCAATGTAACAAACAGCGTATTCCTTGATTACAGAAATTCACCAAATAGCGTGATAGGATCCGATAATGCGAGACCTGTCCGCATTAATAAAATACCTATGTGTATTAAGTTTGATATACATGGTTCCAACTTGTTATATCTCGTAATTCTGACCATCTAGACGGCTTCTGTCTTCGACAAAAGGGTCTAGCAGTTCAAGACTTTTTCATTGGTGATTATTAGTTAAGGATGTCATCACTACGCGGCGCTAGTACGCAAGTAAATTTCTTAAAAATGTTATATCTTTAGATCAAATGACCAAATGGATGGTTTCTGTTATCCAGTAGGTCAAAGTCTTTTGATTGGTGATTAATCGTTGCACAAGTTATTTTCCTGAACATAATATACTTTTTTATCCTGTCCGTAAGGATGGTTCCTGTCTTCGCAAAAAATGTTCAGTAGTTCAGAGCCAATAGTTAGATGGGAAAAAGTTCAGAAATTTTTCACTACGCGACGGCTATTACTGACAACTACTGACCTAGTGTATTTACAACTTTGCCAAAGAAATAAACCTACTGGGCTGAAAAATTCAAGTATACAGCGTTAGCGTTTTTATTTCCGATGCTTTTCTTCTTCTGTGATGTTATACTTTTTCTAGTACAAGAAGCGAATATGTGTACACCGTGTCCAATATATTATGATACACTGTTTCTTTTCTATGTGATCGCCTAACTACGCTATCTTCTGTAGCATTCACCAACCTATCAGGTGTACCACAAGAAAGCAACTTAGGGCCTCTGCTGTTTTCCATATTCAATCAATGGGTTATTTATCGAAGGCACTGGTCCAGGATGCCGTTTATTTTATGCCGATGATGTCAAAATGTACATGGTAGTGAAATGTATTGAGGACTGCATCGAATTACAAGAGTTTTGCTGAGTGGTGTACCATAAATATGGATACTTTGAGCATCCACAAATACCGCATCATTTCATTCAACAGAAAATTAGGACCGATAATACATGACTATAAAATGTCTGATCTTCAAGTTACCTCTTAACCCAGCGCTGACCTACCAATTACATTACAACGACGTGATCTGCAGAGCTAACGGATACCTTGAATTTAATTTCAAAATTACAAACGAACTCTGCGCCTTCGGTCTTTTTACTGCGCTTTGGTGCGCTCGATCATAGAATCCAATGCTCAGGTTTGGTGCCCGTACCAGTCATGTTGGATTAAAAGGATCGAAATAATTCAACGGGTATGTATAGGATCTTCTTCGATCTTTCTTGTGACTAAAGTCCTTTTGGGAGATGCAGAGATTCGTCGGAAGTCCTTTGCACAGCTGAATATCTAGGCACCAGAACAAATCTTTGTCAATAGAGATTTTCTGCATCTGGATTCTCGTCATGCTATGTATTGCGCTGTCAAATCTTCATCATATGTACAGACCAACTACAACACCAGGATGCTGGCCCTGGAAAATGACCACCGCATTAGAATAATTCTTCTTAAGCGGCCCCATAAATGCTACATCAAAAGGCTACATGTTGTTGCTGCAATGAGAATGCAACACGAGAACCGTTACAAAGTTGTTCTTCTTCTTTTCAACAAACGCGAATCTAGAAATACTTCTGTCGTCTTGTATCCCGATGTATTGAATCAAAGCTGCGTTTGAGTAGAGCAGCTTTCTTCAACGCTTCATTCATCCATGCTCTTGGGAAAACTTGGGAGGAACATATTGGCCCGTGGCAGACATGCACATCATCACGGAAGTAGTTTCTCCACTCCTCCGCCGAGGAAGTTGATCCCATCTGCTTCATCACTTTTAGAACGGCAAGTTTTTTGGTTTTTCTGTGGAACCTGAAACTAATATTTTCAATCAAAATTGTTATTTGTTATTTAGACATGGAAGAAATTGTAGAACATACTGTGGTGATTCCGGTCGCATTCGGTTCATATGAAATATTCGAGAAGGAGCGAATCTCCCGTCTTCCGAAAATTTATCTAGTAATTCGAAATTTGTGTTGACTGTCGGTTTGGCCTGCGGAAGCTTAGTTTTGAATTTCGTTTAAGAAAGCAGAGAACCCAGTAACATTCTGCCATTTTCTTGGCTTTGTTAAAACGATGAAGAAACAAATTCTTTTCGGCTAGTTCGAACGCAAGCCTTTGCACTCAAAAGGTGCTGCACCAATTTATTTTTCTGCTGAACATTGTAAACGATGTCCTTAGGATTCGTGGACGTCTCACTAAAATGGTATTGGGAATGCTGTCTTTGATCGCGGTGGCACGGAACGACATTCCACAATCCAGTTCATACCAGCAGCGGCTAACTGGCTTTCTGTCCACATGTCGGAATCCTTAATTTCTAGATGATGAGATACTACCATCTTTTGTAGCAAGGTAGTTTTCCATAGCAGTGAAATAATCTGAAAAACGATTTGATCATGATTCTATTGTTGTTTGTGATCATCAAGTTCTTGTATGAAAGGCAATAACGTTTCGGTGGGCCCGAAAGCAGATACATTTACGCAAAACCCGTGAAAATATCCCCGTGAGAATCTCCTTCCAAAAGCAAGTTCACATCCACAGCATAAGAATCGAGCTCTCGATTGACAGAATTTACTCAATAGATGTGGTTGAAGAGCCCGCCCTCGTTCCGTGAAATGTTAACAATAGGGAGGAGGCAGTCCCATGCTCCCTATCCAAATCGTTTCACTTGGGTGCCCTGATGGTCCCTACCTTTCCCCATTATATATTAGGTCGTTGGATATTTAGTATACTTTGTAGAGAGTAATTTGATTGCTTACCTTGTGTTAGAAAATTTGGCTGAAAGTAAAATTGAGTAGGATTTATACCGTTCTTTACTTATTGCTCTGTGTTGTCTCGGTGTTTCTGTGGGTCCGTGAACCTTTTGAGTTGACTTTTGGATGTTTGGTATTGATCGCAGTCATAGGATAGGGAAGTGAACAGAAAAAAAGCATTAGTGATTGGTAACACGCTATGCGCATGTGAGATTTTCATGGTGACATTCTCACAACGGCCGTTCAGAATGGTTCGACGGATGCATATGAGAGATCATTCCCGATGAGTACTCGTTTACTCAATTCCATCAGGTTTGGTTATAGAAGACAAGAAACATTTTACAACGTGTTACATCTAGGAATATCAGGGCAATGATCCCCCATCGCATCTCCCATCCTTAAGTTCTCTAACCGAAATATTAGATCCACATGCAAAATTGTTGCCTAGTAGAGATATTTTTTTTGCAATTTTGACAGGTGTTAAGATTCATTGGGTGGTTCGAAAAACATTTACTAGCATGAAGATAGGGTGGCCTTGATCATTGATAGAAACTGTTACGACCATCCGCCCTACTCAAATTGAACTAATTATGACGAATTAAAATACTTTAACCATAGACAGAAGTTTGTCCGAAAATAAACCCATCACGTTACTTGATACCATTGTACCTAAACCTGCTCACTAAATATAGAGTCGTCTCAAAATGATACCCATTTTCAACACCAGCTATGGCCAAACCACAACAGCCACTACCACCAACATCACCCGCTGTCACTGGCATGCCACACGAGTGTGTAGATATGGCCAGTAAATTACTATCATAGCCGGTGGCTGCCGCGGATAGGCTGTTTACCGTCTGCATGTATATAATTTCCACTTCATACTTCGACGCTCCGGCCATCTATCATCGCGTGTACGTTCCAGTAGAAGACACCGACACCATCGCACCGTCGCCGCGCTCAATGTCTCGATCAGCCGCTCGGTGACATAATAATTTCGATCCGATTTTTTTTCCGCTGAACTCAATTTCGATTTTCGGCATTGCCAAAATTTACCCCAAAAAGCAAAATTGCTCAAAACACACATTTTAGTATGATAAAAATAGCGTTCAGAAGAAGAAGAAGAAAAAACCTATTGCGAAACGATTACAATGATCGGCTTCTTCGTTGGCACCAATATCGCAAAGAGGAAGGGACGCTGGTTCACTTCAGCGGAAAGAAGTAGGTATCATCGAGTTTTTTTTTTCTATGATCTCAAGCACTTCATCATCGCCATCGAATTGTAAAAATACCGCCTCCTCAGATGCCATTGACTTCTGAACTGGGGCCGTATTTTGGATCTCGAAACGAACGACTTTTTGTACGAACGCTTGTGAGAAAAAGTTCTTCGTATCGAGTTCCAAAAGTGTGGCCCCTGGATTTGGGTCTCATAAGGCGCAGGCGTGTGTGTATGTGTATGCAGAGGTTGTCGATCGTGGAAACGGATTGAGCATTGAGGATGAGGCGAAAAATAAAATAAAACGAGATCGAGTTTCCGATTGGAAGCCGGCATTTTCAAGGTTGCGTTAATGGCTCGATCGCAGCGCAGAGACAAGTGTGGAGTTCCCATATCAGGAGAAGATCTTACGGACGAAGTGGCGTCAGTGTGCCCACCTGGTTCTTATCTGCTGGAGAGAATGTTCATTATCGCCGTTTTATGGTTGAATCCCACGGAACAAACAACCATCGTTGCCTTTCACAGAGAACTCTCGACAGTGACGCTTTCGGGACGTCGATGTCTGCGGAGGAGGCTGAATCTAACTGGTGCGTGGGTCAACCTGCTCCATCGAGGTTCCATAAAAAGAATGATCAACGATCGGTTTCGGGATCGGGTACCGTTTCACGCTGGTTGAACCGAACCTGCTACCGTGAACAGTGAAACGCGTCCCACATGGGACCATAAATTGACATAATAGAATGTTTGAGGCTGTGATTTCATTTCTACTGCTGGTCTCATCCGCTGTTCTGGTGAAATATTTTTCCAGCGGTTAGTTTTTGCGATCGTATAATGCACACGGTGCTGTATTAGACAGTTGCGGTGGATGTGGTTTTGTGTGAGTTTAATACCTGTAGCCAAAGGGGAGTAATTTGTGGTTCCCCGCTCTAACAACGCATCTCCGTTTGCGATGACACACATTTGCATATGAATATGGAAAGATGTGAATTTCTATCGGTTGTGGAGGGTAAAACTGAATGTAGATTCAAAGCTAAAATGATGTTTTAATGACTGTTCCGCATTCTGTGGTGCCACAGAATTTCAATTACGGCATACTTTTTCTAATATTAAGAGTCTTGAATTTGAGACAAAACGAATTTCCGTTTAGACTCAGAACTATCATAATACAGAAACCTTTCATACTCCTAAAAAGCCATGCAAGAGTAAAGTGATGTACTCTCTGTAGTGTTAATTGAAAACCACCTGATATTGTTCATATTTATAGGCAATAAGTTTGCTTGTATTGGCGTAAGCAGTCGGATAGTCTAGTGGTAGTTGATGTTGATTCAATGTTAATTCTTTCGAATTTCGCAGGAAACAAGATGAAGCAACAGTGGAACATGGTACGTTGTCAGAGACTACCCTAGTAGCACACTTGTTGCAATTCGGTTGAGATATCATAAATATGACTTGGTAAATCATAATCAAGTTACTACAACTAATAAAGGTCGTAGTGTGCAACATGGGTATATTATTTTATACAATTTTTGTGTGATTATGGCAAGTTAATAAAAAGAAATACTCACGCTCTTTTCTCGTCTCTTTGAGGACAGAAGAACAATACTTTATCATCCGGAATTTCGGTGACGATTCTGTGGCAGGATTCTGTGCATCTGGAAAGCTAGTCCTTGCTTTCACGTCGTCCAAACTGATTAAAGGACAACATTCAGGTGCTAGAGATTAGGTTTTTACTGTCCTCTTATCGTTCAGAAGGACAACGCTGCAATAGACACGTTCAAGGAAAGCATGCAGTGGCTAAATGATCACAAAATAAATCTGATTGACGGGTCAGCTCGATGTCCTGGCTTGAATCCAGTGGAAAACCTCTGCGGAATCCTGAACTCAAATTAGGTATTTCGGTGGTATATAGATTTGTAGAATTCAATAGTAATTCATCATTAGGGCCTAAAAGCCATTTGTAAACAATGACTTTAAATGTCGATTTCTCTTTAGTCTTCCATCACTCTCGTGAAATGAAAGCAGCATCTGGTAGAAGAATGTTAGTTCTACCATATGGAGTAGCTGGATATAGTAGGATTCTCGTGATTCGTGAGAGATTAACGTTTTCTGAATTACTCGAGAATTATTCAAACAGAAATTTGTTTTCATACGGTGACTCCATGACTCTGCCAAGCATGCTAGTGTCGATGGCATCTTTTATCGTATCTCACCAAATAATTGAGCTGTTAACGACATTTAACTAGCATGGGCTTGAGTCGTTAAGTCAAATGAAGGGACTAGGATAACATTGTATCCCGTAGCGCTACGCCACTTTGATACAATAGTTAGATTTAATGGCAATGGCTCCGGATGGAAGTAAGAATCTTTAACTAAAAAAAGTTAAATGTTTAATGTTATAAATTTACATTTTTATGTTAATTTCAATTTAAATTAATTGAAAAAAGGGAGTTTCTGTTTATTTTTACAACGTGATGTAAGATCCTATATTTAAGTACATATTTGTGTCAGTCAAATGCGTTTCTGAATGCTTTTCACTGCTTGGTCTATGTACATGTAATTAAAATGAAAGTTCAAACTCTTGTAGGAAGTACATTGATGTATTTTTCAAGGGAATACGGTTTAAATCACATTTAATTTTCACATTTGCTTCGCTGACTAAACATGGAGTCATTTCAAACTTGTATAATACATTTGATTTCATTTGATATTTCATTTTGATTTTCTCTAAATCGATTCTTTCAGAATCGATTCTTGTTAGTTTCCAATCTGAATCTGGTATCAAGTGACGATACCAAGTTAGGTAAAATTTCTTTTGAATCCACTGGCTCTAAAAGCTCCTTAGACCGAATACATAGAAGATTTAACATTGCTAACGGCAGACCAGCTCATTTGACCCATGTGTAAGGAGAATATTCGACTTGAACTATCAGTAAAGCGTGTTTCGAAAGTTAGCTAGCGTTCTTCAAACACAATTTACTCAAATATTGATGAAAAATTGTCTGTGCGTCTGTCAAGTGATTGTGAAAAAGTTGTGCATTTGGTTGAATTGATCTGGAAACTCGAAACCGAATTTTCCTCATTTTATGGATCGGAAAGAATATCATCTACAACCAATTGTTCAACCGATCGCCATCACGCATTTGTCAAGAATCAAGGCTTGGAACTCACTTTTTTATTTTATAGCCTTTAAAGCTTATTGCCTGCTCTCAGCTTAGTGTTCTAATTGCACTTCCACAGTTATTAGTTGCTATCGATGCCAGCACTTATGCAAAAATTGTACATTGGGGGTCAAACAAGCGATGAAAAAATGTTCTGATATCCATTTTGGATAATAGAACTTGCTAATGGATAGAAATGTTCGTCTACAAGGGTTGGGGTCGTCAAGCTTTTCACCACAAGTATGATAAAAACAACAGTTTAAGAAGTATCATTGTCCTTCTCTCCCGACCGTAAAGCCAGTCCATTTTGTATTCACTAAGATAATGACAGCAAAAAAATATCTAGACATTATTCAACAAAACAGATTGGTTATATCAGTATAATAGAGTTATAAATACATTAAAAACAGTTGATTGAGGTGTTAATACTTCTTTCTTTAAAACTCTCGGACTTTCTTTGATTCATTCGCCATCAGATTCCATACTGTATCCTCAAATACGCTAGCGGTGGTGGTTCTCCATCTTCTCTTTAAATAGTCGATTACATTTGCATCCTTTTTAGTTTCAAAGAGTTCCCGCTTAACCAGAGTTCAGTATTTTTCTCCCTGCCCTAATGGGCAATCTTCGAGCACAAATATTATATTTTCAGATTGCGATATGACCAACAGAGCCATACTAGATTATTCCATGATCTCATTTCGGGTGCTGAAACGCGTTTCACTGAGCGGGTGAATTCGGTGTTTGCTGAGTGATATTTGTTACGTTTTAAGCCAAATGTTCATGGATTACGATGGTGCGTTACCCTAGTAACAATTAAAGTTTTATTCCAGCCATATAGCACTCCTTCCGGCTTTGTTGTACATTCAAAACTGTTTTGTCTACCAACACCTCCTCTATGCATCTCTAAAGCCGAACTGTGTACAAAGTGGCCCACTCTATAGACGGCTGTGTGGACAAATTAATAAAACCTTTAAAAGGTCATAAAGATTTTGAAATTGTCTAGTGAAAGATGTTATGACCACTTGAGAACCTTCATAACACCTATTGGCTGCCATCAAAACCAGCATGGGGCCAAATGGCCACAGGTTTATGTTATTCTGCTTTTGTTCGATTTTCTGCTCTACTGATTTATTTAATAGTAAATAATATCAAGAGAAAGAAGTTCTAGTGCTTCAGGAAATTTGGTCTGATAGCAAATATCCAAACAAATTGAGTTTTATTTAAGCTTATCAAGCTCAAATCATATGCTCATTGAATTTTATGGTGCATATTGTCACGATGAGAGCCGCAAATAAATGCGCCTCGGAGATTATGCGAGTTTACATCAACAAAAACAAAATTGAAACAAATATGTTCGATAAATTAATCATTAATTTCCTGCAAATTTATGGAATTTAATAAGATTATCAAAAAGATTGTAAAAATTGGTCTCTGATCTACAGTTCATTTGTTTTACATCTAAAACTTGGTGTATTTATTTTTCCACATTTCCATTGAAAAAAAAATCAAATCAGGTGATACACGGCCGTGATTCCGGGAACTTTTTGATCAAGGTAGTAGGTTCTTGATGGATGATCGACGTAGTTTTCGCTCCGGAATCTTCCATCGGGTGCTCCTTTTTATTTTGATGATGATTGGGTCACCAAAGAGTTGATATGTAGTGGATATAATTCTACCGCGAAGCTTTTGTCTGGTGTGAAAACAAAGGGTTCCCACATGGTCTTCGAGCGGAACTCACCCCCCCCCAAGTACAGGGATATAATCTGTACAGGGCACACGGACCTGCTCTGGTTGCTCATTGTTATAACCGCAGCAACGGAACGTTCTGGAAATCATTTCATTGCATAAGTTATTTTTCAATAAATTTAGTTAGAAGGATATTATATTATTTAATTATTTAATATGTTTTTAAATTGTTTAATAATTAATAAATGCTGTTCAATTCTGATACGTTTGTATTGCATTTTATTAGATTAGATCAGAGACCAAACAGTGGCTGTCATCATACAAACTTATGGGATCCACTACAAATGAGTACAGCGCTGCTAGGAATCGGGATATCACATTGACATTTTAGATATACTATTCCTAATATACATTGAGTTTCCAAGTTTTGTAAATTTTGTTTTTCTCGTGCTTATGATACATTATATAAACTTTTAGGTTCATAATAGATACGCAAATCCTTCTACAATTGCAGTCAGACGGCAATCTGCAACCATGTGTAATTGTTATAATCATTTTATGTTGGAACATCCCTTCACTGTGTTTTATTTACTGTTCTATATAACATTGGATATTGATTATACATTTTTATCATTCTCATTACCATCTCTTTCATTACTCAGATATTCTTTATTTGTTTGAATATTATCTTATTATTTTTATATTTATGCTCGGAGCTCACGCATCCTTCCTCCTCAGTAGATGACAAAATGCGTTGTGGTTCAGATTTATTCATTTGAATCCAACTTATTTTACAGAATCATCTTTTTGCGGTTAATGCAACGCAGTAGATAGTTAACATTTTCGTACGTCATTATATCGAAATACTACACTCTTATAATGTTTTTTTTCCGTTTCTTATACGCCTTACAATTCGTATAAAGTTTAAAACTTAAATTCAAATATGACTTCAATTTCGATGTATTGTGAAATCCTTATTCGAAACAAATAATAACACATACCAGTACACGTCAAGTCAAAATCCATCAACTACTCTTTCATTAACTTCTGAAGTATATGTTTTAACTCCAAATTTTTTTTCAAATAAAGCCGAAAAAAAGGCGCCAGGCATAATTTTGTGTTGTAAAATACGCAAATTTACCCGAGCGTAGTGATATGTAATAAACTAGTTATTTGATGTGAGGAAACACCCCACGCCAATTGTTATATAAAAGTTGAAAATATTGTTCAATAACAAATACAAGTAATCGAAAAAATTTCTATAACGTTATTTCACACATTTTTTTGTTTCAAGAGACGCTCAAAAAATGGATAATAAAACATAGACTGGCAAAAAATATCTCCTAATATAAAAATACATCATCGTCAAAAGTATGGGATTCGAACGCCAGTCCTTGGCGTGATAGTTTTGCAACTTCTTTTGTTTGGCTGCTTCTGCTTTTGACGAGTCTGCAGGCCCATTCTCTCCTTCGCACGCATAAAATAAGGCACCGAAATACTTACACTGCACGAACAAAATCTGTAAAATTATGAGTACTTGAATGTAACAAATTGACCTCTATCATATTCAATAGAAATTTACGAGAGATCTTGAACTTACAGCACTTAAAAACGTGAGCTATAACTATACCCGTGCGGTCTTTATAGGACCTGTAAATTTAAAATATGTTGTAATCTAAGGTTCAGATTTTTGAAGTTAGAGATAGAGTAGATTTATTTAATTTCTTACAAAATAAATGGAATAATTTGTTGATTTCGAAAATCTTCTATTTATTGGCTTTTTAAACCATTCTAAAAGTTGTTTCAATTTAAGTGCAGCAGCTAGATGATTTTTTTTCAGATTTGAGATTTGCAGACGAATTAACATCTGTAGAATAACTTAACATCATGTCGGCTTCGGTGAATTCATAAAATCTTACACATACTCACGACGATTGTCACAGTCACACAATTTTTTTTCGAACTTTTAGACAATGTTCTTCACGATTGTTCTTGTTTCACTCATGCACTCATACAATGCAAGCACACAATATGGCGGTAACAACTTTTTTATTCTGACGTGACAAATTAAGCGGTGGTACTGTATTATGTTCATATCATGTAAATTTCAAGCGTTCAAGACGCAAAAATAATAGCGTGTCGAATACTTATATAATATCGTATGCAAATATGAATTCAAGTTGAAAGATTGTAATGAATATGATATAACTTTCCATGGAGGCAGTGTGTCTCGCTGTATACGGTATTACAAATTGAAAATTGCATTCAACCATAAACTATATCGATATACTTTCTCAGAAGTTTCAAATTAAATCATAAGTAATTTTCATATTTTTTTTCTGTGTAGCCTTTTTTCCTAATCTCCGACTGATGCTGAAGGATGACGCTTGAAATAACTCCCTTACCCTTCTGTCGACTGTAGGGTCAGTGGGACCGTCTCGGGGAATCTACGAAAATCTACACTGTTTATACTTCCGTAATGCGGTTTAAACTGGTCTAACGCTCACACCTTCTTCCTTAGCCAGTTTTCTGATCGAAAGGCCAACAACGATGCACGGTTTGCGCACAATCCGTTTTCTTTGCGCGGGAGAAAGACAACTCATTTTCAAACTTAAGAAAATGACAACATCAGTTTAATTTGGATGTAAACAACAGGACGCAGCCAAAAGATGGTTGATTACTGCACGTATTTTGAATTGACGGTTAATTATAGTGTATTTATAACGATTGTAACAATCTATTTTGTCATGTATTTTTAATAACAGACGTAAATTTATGCCGAATGGGCGCTCTCTTTGTTTGCATTCAAGATGACTTAAGTATACATTAAGCTTTTTTTTTCAAGTTATGGACATGGAAATAAAATGAAACATGAAAAAAATATTTCCCCAGCGCAGTTCAAGTTCCCATCCAATAGGTCTCAAATGATTGGTGTATGACTAAGACAGACTTTGTGATCCAGACCCAGACATAGCTGGAGGACGTTGGGCGGGTTCGCCCTTATGGTATTTCTTGATGAACGACGCAACTTCCTGCGGGCATTTCGTACTAGAAATTTCTCCGTTCACGACCAGTCCGGAGTGAAATAAGAGCGACATTGACATCCCCTTTCGCTGATTGTCAGTGTGTCAGTGTGTTCAAATGAACTTCACCTCGGCGCTCACTTCCTTCGTGGAGGAAGTAAATACTGAGTGTCCTGCCAGTCGATGCTATCCAGGGTGACGATAGGTCTCGTCGTCCATCACCACCGACACGTCACGGTTCGCCAGGAAAATCAAGTTGGCCATCTTATTCAGCCGCTGCTGCTGCGTCATTGCCTGCTGCTCCGAAACCAGTGAACGCTACTTCCGCTTCCTGACATATATGTTCATGTTCACCAGGTGCTTTTTCACTGTTTGGCCGGTTGAACCGACCTCCCAGCCCAGCGCACGCAGCGATGTAGCCAACTTTCGCTCGGTCTTTCTCTTCAGCATCCTTTGGAGCTTCTTGTCGCTCAGGGTCGTCGGCCGTCCGGAACCGAGCTTTCTTTCGATGCTCTGATTATTGTCTAATAGTGCCAAGATGTTGTAGATGCCGGAACGGGCGTATCCGGCGTCCACAAAGTGCCGCACGATGTCCGTTTTCGACGCGGCGGGTGCCGTTCTTTGAACGCGCACACTTCTGAACGGAGTTGCTTCACTGTTTTTGCCATCACGGTATAGAGTTCGACTGATAGAGCTGTCAAATTTTGTCTGCTGACTCATGGGTTACTATGATGCTGCATGGGTAATTTCGTCAGAGGAAGGTGAAGGTAAACCCAGGAAAAATCGGCACTTTTTGTCCATTTTTTTTATTGCAAACGTTAAGACAGACTTTGTGATCGTTTGAGTGGAGCGCAGCTGAAACGATATTTAGAACCACCCCAAAAAAGCATATTCATCTTCCGTTGTGATGACGAATGTGAAATGAATTTCATTCTATACGTAAGGTTTCACTCATTCCGTGGAATTTGCAGAAGAATATGACTAATCAGTAATAGTCATACTAGAGTCGAAAGAATAGCAGAAATAATTTTTAATTATTTTAATTACAAAGCAACCAAAAAAGTAATATTCTGGTTCAAATTTGTATGAATCGAACAAGAAATCGTTATTGAATCATCGATGGCTTGAGTTGCTAGAGGTCTGTTTTCCATTCATATTAAAAGATGTTGAAACAGTTATGCGGCAGATTAAATGTGATTAACACCCGGATTTAGTGAAGGTTTGAAATTTTGATAGTCGCTATCAGCAAGTCTCTTTCCCTCCTCGTTAATACAGAAACACAACCTTGAACTTTTTTCACACCGGTATCCAAATAAAAAGAGAGTGAATGTCTCACAAACCAGTCGTACACTAAGACACGTTCGATGCCTATGTGTATGCACCTTCACGAGCCTCGTACCGGAATAATTGTCCACGGTACTAAGCTTGTTAAGATAAAATAGCCGACAACTCATGGGTAAATCCTGCATGCAGTTGTGTGAAAAGTATCACACCGTACAGCTACGAGCGGACATCGCAAATATAAATACCTCTTCGTGTGCTTAACTAACCCTTTGAACACATGTACAGATGGGAAGCTGCGAGATCGGCACTGTTTGAATGTGAGGTTTTACTTTTTAGCAGGTTGAGAAATTTGACGTTGTACTCTGCAGACTTCTTTCTCTCCCCAAGTGGCTTCGTGTGAAAGGAAAATCGCAAACTTCCAGACACCACGCACCGGATGACCTTCATCTTCGCGATGGCCATTTATCTTCCCCCCGACTGCGGCATGATGACAACTATTCCACACGAGTACATATGTACAGCGAGGCAACGGATTCCGAGCCGATACCGTTTTTTTTTTAATTTATTAAGAATCTTTAATCCAATTCCAGAATGACATGGTTTGGTGAGTCAAGAATTCTGAACAAGTGTAACATATGCACATAAATCTTAAACATACAAACACAGCGCAAACATGTGTGCCACACCACATAGCACGAGGTTCGAACGAGCCAATAATTATCATCGTGAGGATTTTTTTTTTGTTTTCGTTAAACAGGTACCCAACGGTTATTGATTTAAAATGTTAACTGATTTAATTGCCCGTGCTGCTGCTTTTCAATGCTTTCGAGGACCGGTTGCCGAGGTAAAAGGCTTTAATAAAACAAAAGCGGACTGCCCTTGCGAGAGATCTGCCGGTGAGGTGATCCGATGGTAATGAATTGCATTCGCCCTGGTATTCCCCTATGGTTGTGATACATTCTCTTACATTTGTGCTGCTCGGTCAACTTTCTTAATAATTTCATCAACAAACTTCCTCGTCGAACCGAGGCCACTTGGCCGGAATTGATCCAGTTCTTAAGCATTTTATCTCGCAGATATGATGTGCGGTAAAAGCTCATAAACACACTGCACAGATGCCTCAAGAGGGAAATCAGACCGGACTCTCGGCAGAGTGATCGTGAAAACCTGTCCCATCCACTTTTCATGTTGTGCTACTTCACCTGTTTAGGTCTATCACAAACAGTGTAGGAGAATCTTTTCCCTCTCGCGATCAGACATCAGGCCACTAATAGAGAGCTAGTCCAGGTACTCGCTGCAGCTTAGATTGTGGTGGCCCTGGTTTTCCGGTTTGGATCCCAGAGCTGACCGACATCGAAAGCGAACAAGAAACCGAGCTGCATATTTGGGTTAGCGTCAGACTGCTGGTACGTGCCTTGCTTCACTGATGTATTGGACATGTGCATCAACGCCATTCGGGGGAGAATCATATCTGATGCGGCTCTCTCTTATTCTACGTGCACGTGGACGAGGTCTTATAAATAACAACGACCTTTCCTCCCCCAGCTGATAGACTCGGCAAGTCGATGGTGAAGGGTTCAAAACCATCTCAAATGACCCCACGCCCGCGGCGTGGCTTTGACATTTCCCTCCGTTGTTGCTTGGGATGCGCAAACGGAAGTGTATTAGCTAATGGGGCGCACGTAAAAGGAGATTTTATCTAGCCACCGACCGAAGGCAACGTCAAAGTCATAAAACGGAAAACAAGTGGCTTCCGATTCCAATGCAAGCAGCCAGAGAGCCACTTGTTTGTCGTGCGGATTTATGGTTTCAAGTGGACCCTCGAAAGGTTGTTGGTTTTAATTGATTTGCTCGCCGCGATGGCCCCAAACGTGCATTAAGTGGGCACTGCGAAGGTTTCCGATGCGTGTGCATGTAAATGTCTCCTCACCGTCGTTCACTTACTCTTTTCCGACATGGCGTGTACCTTAACCCGAACACGTCGCTGATGCAACCTGTGTGACTGTCTGACTGACGTCGTGGCTTAACGGAAACCCAAGCAAAACCGCACTACCGTTGTTGGCTGTTTCCCCGGTGGTTGTTTTTGGCGCTGCGTGGGGACACAACCAGTGGCCGCGCCACCGTTGATGTACGTACTGAAACGTACAGCTGATGACTTGCAAATACATTCGAAGGTTCCGTACATGGAATTTGATGGTTTGTTACCGGCAAACAAAAACGTAATTTGATGGATATGCGAGTCTGAACTTTTCAGTAGTTGATTGGAATAAATTATGATTAGCGAGCGGGTGATGTATCTACACGTCATGTCGTACGATAGTGTCGCACATTATTCATCATTTGCTGAGTGGGTTTCAAAATTATGCATACGATAGGTTGATTGGATTCGGTAGATCTGATCAGAAAGCGAACGTGGGAAATGTGGCAAAATTTGAATTTTATGGCTTGTCGGAGTCACAGCGAAGGTTCGAGCAGCTGTGGTCTAACTATTCGTTCGGATTTATGATGATCTTAAGACCATTGACTAACCAAGATTTTTCATTCAGATTTGAGGTGATTGAATTTCGAAATCAAATGCATTTTGATTTAAGGTTTCTGTAATGGTGAAATCAGATACTTGTTAGCCAGTAAAATTTTGCCCAAATGGCATTCAACTATCGTACGATTTAAGATTGAAGCACTGTTACAGTAATTGAGTGAGAGCTTTCTATACAAACACTTATCCATGAGTTTACATTGTCTCCGCTTCCCGAGCAAATTGATAACACGTTCTAATACCAGGTTATCATTTTTTATCACTAAATATGTTATCGTTGAGGCTGAATAAACAGCCAAAATAACAGAATGAATAACGTTGAATACCATAATAATAACTTATTTTGTAATCACTGCGAACAACATGATAACAAATCCTGTATTGTAAGCAAATTTATTGAAATAGTAAGAAATTATGTTATCAATTTGAAATCAAATGCTCATGCTAATAACTGAAAAAAATATTTTGATTAAAAGCAAAATTTCTTGTTCAAATATGCTGGAATTATTAATAGTTTTACAATTCAACTTATAACGTTCATAAAAAATAGTTTGTTCAAAATGATTACATATTATAACAAAATGTGCCAATGGTAATATCTAAACTTGTTATGCGATAACAGCGGAAATCCAAACGATAACTGAGATAACAGAACTTGTTACTTATATGATATCAGCTTGTTATTTTCCTTTGCTAGGGTATGCCCCGTATTCCGAGCAAAGGTTTATACCAAATTCTGATTTCTAAGTTCAACAAGTTCTAATTTCATATTATCAGTGTTTGATCAATAAATTTATTATCATTTAGGCTATCATTCAGTGATCAAAAAATGATAACCTGGTAAAAGAACTTGTTATCAACTTGGTATAATCCTTTGCTCGTTTAAACAGCCAAACTAACAGAAGGGATATCAAGTAATTACCCAGGGAACCAAAATGCACGTATATTGAAAGTTGTTTTTATGGTATACAAACATATATGTAAGTAAACAAATCGTATAGAATGCAAAAATATGGCTTATACGTACAAAAGTGGTGGCCATATACGTGCAACTTCCATTGTTTTCTTAAACGAGTTGATTTGGTTTCGTATGCGATTAAAAAGTTTTAAAAAGGTTAGCGATGAATATCCGACTTAGTTTGTGACGCAGTACGATGAATAAATGACACTTCGTATAGAAGTCGAAAATGTGCACTCTTTACGATTTAACTTAAACATAATACGATAAAGGTCACAATTAATTGCGATTTTGACTAACAATATAGGAATATACGATACTATTTGAACACTGTTATACGACTTGTGGTATTCTGGGTATTCATTGGATGTCACAATATTAACTCGTTTTATTATCATGAAGTTCATTTTGATAACAAATTTGGTGATATGAACAATTAATTGCAAATTATGTTATCAACATGATATCAAATTCATTTACTAATAACTGAAGTAGTGCTTCTGGTAAGAAGCTCAATTTCATATCCATCACATGTTGGCAATATTCAGCATTTTTCAGCATGCAAGTAGAATTCTGTAACGTTCGTCAAAACTCGTCTTCAAAATTGATAACAGATGCTAGCAAAATTTGTCGATGTTGATTACTAAATTTGTTATGCGGTAACAGATGAGTTCAAAATGATATCTGAGATAACAAAACTTGTTACTTATTTGAAATCAGTTTGATATTTTACTTTGCTAGGGATACCTCTCATTTTTGCTAAACGGAATTATTTTTAATATATTTTTGGAAGAATTATTAATATGCTTCTACTTAAAAATCTTTAATCTTTCATGAGTTTCATAACTTTTGCTAAAAAACAGTACCTCGACCAACTATAACGTCAAACAACGCGCTCTGTCATTGTTTCGACTAAGGCCTCGTTTTTTTTAAATTTGAGTAAAGAATTCGTTATTTTCGTGATTTTTTAGACTAATATCAACACAGGTGATTTTTTAAACTAATATCAACACAGGCACATCAGTCTATTCGGCTGATTACATTGCACAGTGTTCCCGAATGTGAGTTTAGCTGGAAAGATACGTTTTCAACGCAAGTTTGAAGTTTTGGCAAGGTTGTTTTCTACACAGTTCTAATAATGAGGTCCTTCTTTGTTCAGAGAATAAAGGCAAGGGTAGTACTTGTTTTGAGAAATTGTATATGAAACATTTTATGTAACTTTCAGAATTGAGGGCAATATGTTTCAGAAACGTTGTGAAATCGAATTAGGCAATTCTCAGGCATAGCTTAGTGTCCCTAAACAAATCAGTTATTTGTCTAATTCTTGTATTTCAGATCTTTCAGCAAGTGCAGTACATTGATTCAGAACAATAAGAATTCAACTTTGTCGTACTGTAATTGTTGCTATCGTATGTCTAACAAAATTTACAATGGTTTTTTGAAAAAAAATAGTACTTTTTCAAATGTTGATCTGTCTGGTTGGGGCTGACAGAAAAAATATTTCTGCAGAGCATTTGAAAGATAATATATCATTACATATAATATTTGAATACTAGAGATAGTTTATTTTTTTAGCTTGAGTAAAACACATTTGAAAAAGGTGTAACTTTATGAGAAAACCGTAAATAATTCGCTGAAGGTAAAAGATGTCGGCAAGATTTAAAGGTCAAAAGTTACATTTTTTCCAGTTCTAAAAACCATTTGGAAACAACTTTGTTGGCAAATTTGAAGTAAAAAAGTTCGAGCAAAGAAATGTTTTTTGTAGAGACACCCTAAGTTATTTAGGAAAAATTGTTCTAATTCGGTTTATTTAAAAGCTACAAAAATGTTTTGTTGGAAATCTTGCTTAAAATTAGCTAGGTTACAATTTAATCAAAGAATGCATACCTTTATTTCAGCAAATAAAACAACAAGTTTTATGTATCAACAAAATTGTATCTTCATTATTCTTGAATCAAAATGCCTAGCTGCTTTGCTGTAAAATTTGAAATAATAAAGTTACAGCAAAATAACTGATTATTATAGGGACACCCTAAGCAACGCACGAAAAATTGCTGTAATTCGGTCATTTCAAAAGCTAGCTAAAATGTTTTTCCTGAAAATAAAAAAGATATATTTTCGATTTATCTGAAAACAAAGACCACCCTTGTTTTCATTCATACCAAAAGTAGAGTCTCGTTATTAGAAACAACTTTGTAGAAAACAATTTGGATCCAATACTTCAATCTAGGCTAAAAACGTTCTTTCCAGCTAAATTCGCATTCTGGACCACTGTGGTAGACAAAATCCGTTAAAAAAACTTGAAAGCCAGAGCTCCATGCCAGCGTTAGCTTGGGTCCCAAAACTACCGAAAATCGTATTTTCACCTCATGCGATTTGCATTTTTCTTCACAAATTGGCATCAAATTGAAATTTTGTTATATTTTAAAAACCGCAGGAAATAATTGCCTCAGTTTAAATTTAAATAATCCAGAAGCAATTTTTAGCTCTTGACGAGCAACCTTGCCCAAGAAAGCTTTTCAATCCGACCTCACTGGACAAAATTATAACCATTTAAAGGCTGCCTATTATGGCAAACAATAGCAAAAAACAATTAATGCCCCGACTAACGCGTATCCACTTGAGGAGGGTCTCGAATGATATGTTGGCTTTGATCTCCTCAGTTTCATCACAGAATATCACGTGATCCATTTCATATAGAAAGTTACTCGCTTGGGCAAAGCTGGTCAGCAAATCAAGGTCTTCGAGATGGTAAAGTTAAAAGTTCAGAATCATCTCACTAAGTGGCGCTAGTGTGCATCTAAAATTACTGAATAGCACGAATTTAGGCATCCTTGACATATAGGAAGTTGGCCTCTTCAACAAATATGTTTGAGTGGGTAAGGCCGTTTGGATAAAGGATGTACGGAATCAAATTGCAACACACAAAAATATTTGGCAAAATTCGCCCGTTCAACCAATCATCTCAAACTTTCAGGGAGTAAAATAAAATATGTTACGAATATTTTCCCATGTTTGTTCTATTCAATTCCTTCTTCTTTACACTACTCATAAGGTCCTGTACGACATTTGGATAAACTTTTTTTTGCGTGGCAATCCATGTTTTCTTCATATCTTTCTCCGATTTCACTTCCTTAGGATGCTTCCGAGGTGCCCGCTTCAATCATATATTTTTTGGCAAACTATGACATCTTCCGCTTTTTAACGTCCTCAGGGACATCGAATATATAATGAACAATTAAAAACTGGAGCCCCGGAAGCTGCCGGAAGTCTGCTTTTACATACGTCTCATCATCCATAACGAGACAATGTGGTTTCGACAACATCTGGGTGTAGAGCTTCCGTGCACGTGTTTTACCTATCGTCTCGTCGTCGTCGCCTGCCGTTCATCGCGATTAGGCGCCTTGTGGACTTTGTACGTGTGTAGTCCTTCACCTTTTTTCGCATCTTGCACGAAAGTTTCGGTAAGATTCAGTTTCTTTGCCACATCTCAAACTGAACTGTCAAAATAACCGAAGGAGTTTTCAATGGCCCTCAAGTATGGGAAATGGTGGAAGATGTGAATTAGAAAAAAATTCTTTCACAAGTCCAGAAAGTGACATGGAAAAGCTACAAGGAAAAATGTGAAAACTTTTTGGTAAACCATAAAGATGACAATTATCAGGAGATTGTCAAGAAATTAGTGAAATTTTTTTGGAAGAATGGGTTGCCGTATGTCCTTGAAGTTACATATTTTGGATTCCCATCTAGATAAATTCGAAGAAAGCATACACCGAGGAGCATGGGGAAAGATTTCACCAGACGTCAAATTATTTGAATTATTTACAACAATAAATGCCAGGCAACCATGATGGATAATAACATCTGGAATTTAATGACCAGCATCGCCTGGAACCTCATCTAGAAAAACAACTAGAGAATCAATCAATATTTTGTAAATATCATCTGTAAGTAAATACAACCAAGAAAAAATAAATTTCTTTTAAATTGTGTTACAATTTCAGAAAAACCAAGATTTACACTCACAAACGGATAGACATTTTTGATCGTAAGGTCAGTTGAAGTACTTTTTTCGAAACATGTCTACGGCATATAAAAAGCATTTAAATGGAAAATAAATTTTAGGATAAGGTGTTCTGCAGAGAACTTCAGGGAAGTTCTGCAAAAAACTTTCTTTGAGTTCTCTGCAAAACTTCCCTCAAGTTCTTTGCAGAATTTTCCTGAATTTCTTTGCAGAACTTTCCTGAAGTTCTCTGTAGAACTTCCCTGAAATTCTCCGCAGAACTTCCCTGAAGTTGTATGCAGAACTTCCCTGAAATTCTCTGCTAAACTTCCATGAAGTTCTCTGCAGAACTACCTTGAAGTTGTCTGTAGAACTTCCCTGAAATCTCTTCAGAACTTCCCTGAAATTCTCTGCAGAACTTCCCTGAAGTTCTTAGCAGAATTTCCCTAAATTTCTTTGCAGAACTTTCGTTAAGTTCTCCGAAAAACTTTCTTTAACTTCTCTGTTCAACTTCTCTGAAGTTCACTGAATAACTTCCCTGAAGTTCTCTGAAGAACTTCTTTGAAGTTCTCTGCAGAACTACCAGGAAGTTCTCTGAAGAACTTTCCTGTGGTTTTTTTAAGAACTTCCCTGATGTTTACTGCGGAACTTCCCTGAAGTTCTTTGAAGAACTTCCCTGAAGTTCACTGCAGAACTTTCCTTGAGTTCTCTGCATTACTTCACTGAAGTGCTCTGCAAAAGTTCCCTGAAGTTCTTTTCAGAACTTTCCTTAAGTTCTCTGTAAAACTTTCCTGAAGTTCTCTTCAGAACTTCCTAGCAGTTTTCTGCAGAACTTCTCTGAAGTTCTGTGCAGAACTTCCCGGAAGTTCTCTTAAGAACTTACCAGAAGTTTTGATAAGAACTTCTCTGAAGAACAAACCCGAAGTTATCAGAAGAACATACCAAAAATACCCATATTAGGGTTAACAGTCACTAATATGCACTAGCGGTAAACATTCATTACATTGTTCATAAGCAGACCTGCGCCACGCAGTGAAAAATTCCTGAACTATGAAGTCGTCCGTCAGTAAGACCATCGTTACCTGAATAAGTATCCTGAAAACAATGAATTTATATTTGATCTCGATATCAAATACAAATATTACAAAAAGTTCACATAAACACTAGCGCAACGTAGTGGACGAATTCTGATCTAACGTTTGCACCATTCATGAAGCCCGGGTCCCTCGAATATCTTTTTCGAAGATGCCATCTTGCTTTATGCCAATATTCTCGAGATCCAGATTATACAGTAAGTTTACCACCCTAGCGCCACGGAGTGAGATAATTCTGAACTGTTGAGTCGAGCATCTTGAAGCTCAAAATTTTGCAACTAACTTCTTTGAAAACACTAAGCTTATAAACGATCTAAATACCAAACATCGTCAAAAAGCGAATATCAAAATATAGGTTTAGAGGTTCATCAATGTTCAAATTTACACTAGCGCCACGTAGTGGACGAGTTCTGAATGTTGACACCAGAAAGGCCTCAATCAACCAAACATCTTTGTCCAAGATGCCAACTACCTATTTGTCGAGAGATTCAGGTTGTAACATAATGTTACATTCACACTAGCGGTGTTTAGATAGATATTTCTGAACTTTTACCATCTTGAAGACCCTGATTTACTGAACAACTTGGCCCATGAAAGTAACTTCCTATATACGAGGAATCTCGAGATATTATCTTATGAAACGACAAAGATCAAAGCGCAGATGTAATTTAAGACTTTCATTAAGGGAATTTACGCATGTCGAGGGGTTTACTGTACTTTGCTTTTTTTTGCTAAAATATGCTGCCTTTCAACGGTCATAACTTTTTTCTGGTAGAGTAAGATCTACACACTTTTTTTGCAAATTTTTTTGTTTAAATCTAAGGAATTCTATGAAAATGCTTCTGGAGCATTTACATTCCAGCTGAGGTAGTTATTTAAGTGGTTCTCAAAAGATATCAAAATTACAATTTTTGATGCCAATTTGTGAAGGAAAAATGCGGATTGCATGAGGTCAAAATACGATTTGCAGTAGTTTTGGGACTCACGCTAATGTGGCATAAAGCTCTGGGTCTCAAAATCTCTATCGACCAGTGTTATGTATTTGTCATGAATACATACATATTTTGTATTGTTCAATATTAAATGTTTTATGCATGTTAATATTGCAAAATAACCTTCATATTTCAGAACTACATTCATCTGCCAATGTTTAAACTGTAAACAGGCATCAAGGTGCATATTATTATAATAAGCCAATCATAATTAATTTTTTGATCATATTATTTTATTTACAACCATATTACAATACTGACCATATACAACCATTCCACATGTAAAATTTTTAAACTTTTTTCGCCAATTCGCAAATGACGATTCTCCATCTTCTCTTGATTTTTTCATAGTTTGGAAAAGTTTCCGCTTCACTAGAGCCCAGTTCTTCTCTATTGGGCACATTTCTGGACAGTTTGGTGGATTTGCTGTTTTTGGCACGTATTTGACCTCTTTTGCCTTATACGCATAGTGATAGGAGGCCAAATCAGTCCAAAACAGAACTGGAGAGTCGTGGCTGCAGATAAACGGTAGCAACCGCGTTTGCAGACATTCTTTCTCGTGCACATCCTAATTGGTAGTTCCGGTAGAGACGAAACTATAAGATTTTCGACCACAACTACATATGGCTTGCCAAATCAAATACTTTTTTGGGAATTTGGAAATCTTCTTTGTCCGGGAATGCTCGGTAACGGCGTTCCTTTGCTTTGCGGTGTAAACATCCAAACTCGGAAGCTGTTTAAAGTCTTCTAGTACGTATGTGTTGTCGGCCATTATGATACAAGAAAATATATGCAAAAAATTGGTGTAAAGCTCCTCAGCACGACGTTTTGCAGTGAAATTTTACTTGTCATCACGGTTGGGCAGCTTTTTCACTGTGTACGCCTTCAGTTTCTGCCTCTGCTTCACTTTTTATACGTATGATTTTGACTTCCCAACTTTGCGAGCCACATTTCTCACAGAAAGATTGGGATTTTTCTCAATAATGGCTACCACCTTCTTGTCCGTTTGTCGGGAGCATACATTTCGATTTTCTCGGTTTTTCGGTACTTCTCGGTAGTTTTAGTTTCTTGGCAAGAGCGCGTACCGATAAATTTGGATTTTATTGCCGTTCGTACAAAATGCGTTTGCGCACTCCACTCGATTCGACGCCATTTTACGGAATGTTAAAAGAACGTTAACATGTTGTTACACGAAATAAAGTAGAGAGTTTCAGCTGTCATATAAGTGAAACGTGTCAGCGATCCGAGAAATAATTCAAAATCTACACTGAAAGAAAAGTATCCGAAATTTAACGTGGACAGGCTTCTTCAATGAAACGGGGAGGTATTGTGCAACGTAAAATATTAGTTCTTTTTAATTTAGAACTTATAACCTGTAACTGGTAGATTATACTAGAGGGCCCTGCTTGTAAAGGAATCCCCCATACTGCAAAGTCATCCCCTACCGAGAGGGTTAATATACTTCATCATCACTGAACGCAACTTAACAACTCGGAGAGTTCGTAAAACAATCGATTCATTTGCATTCCACTCGCGTAACACTGCCGGCCGAATTGCATACAGGTGCGTTGTGATGACGTTGCACGGTCTACGCAACAAAACCAATTTTCCCTTTCTCCATCACCACGATGCAATAAACAGCCCTTCGGAGGGAACAAAAGAGTTCAGCGGGCGGAAGCCGAGGGTCTGTTCTGAGAGCAATTGCGACAAAATGTCCCACGCGCTGAATCTTGCGTTAAATTGGATAATCGTTTAATGTAATCACCTCAATTACACCGGTCGGGCAGCTGCTTTGCCTTCTCGTGGGCGCGAGAGTGAATTGTGGAAAATTTCTCCCCATCATCATGCGGTATAGAGGAAAATGCAAGTGAGATTGCTGCCCAGAGAAAACGATGATGGGATGCTTTCCGTCTGGCAATGACCACAGTTGGGGGGAGGGAGAAGGCTGAGAAGTGCGTGGTGGTTGTTAGGACACGAACGAGACACGGCGGACATAGCACACGATCCAGAAGTGAAAGAAATTGAACTGTGTTTTACGGCAGTTGTTTTGAGTTTTATCTGTTTTTTCGCGTGAAGCACGACAGACCACAAGGCACCATCACGAAATCGACTTGTATTAGCACCGCAAACGTAGGAGAACCCCAATTCCGAAATCAGTTCAATTTGCATAATGGTGATAATTGAAAGATGGGTAATCGTGCACTTCCGGAAGTAAAAGTGTTGGTGATGGAATAATGGGTTTGAACTGTGACCCGACAAAGGGTGGCGGAGAAGCACCGGAAGGTGCAGTGCATTTCCCATCATTAACGCTTTGGTTTTGGTGTTTCTCTACATCGAAATGAAGGTGTTTATTAAAAGCTTTCTTTTTGCGTCCAGTAAGAGAAATAATGAAGAAATTGCAAAAACCATCGATTCACTTCATCCCAAATCGCGCATTAGTGAATCAGACGCCGCATTCCATATGTTCAAAAACGCAATGAAGTGTTACAATTACTGCTCGCTTACCACGTTGAATGGTGGTGCAACAAACATTGCCACTCGGAGTAAAGCTGTGCTGGATGCTGTAAGCGGTGCAATCTTCCAACTCATCACTTTCCAGCCAGTCGAACAGTAGTGGCAGTGTCTACAACACTTGCGATTTTTACCAGTCAAAACATCACTCATTTCGCCTGACTGAAAACCGAAACAGTAGTCTTCACAGCATGATCGAATAAGTGGCAGACAAGCCGAAACATATGAACACACGTGTGAATGTTTGCACAATTTCTTCTCCGAGTCCGTATGGCTGGAAATCACACGTCTCATCATAACCACCCGCTCCGCCCTGTACCGAAAGCGCAGTTGTTGGGAAATGTTTCATACTTGGCCCGTAGTGCCATCACTTTTCTTCAAAAAAAAAAAATGAGTGCCAGCCCACCTAATCAGCCGAAACCCCAGCCGTGCGGACATATTTTTTGGTTCTTCACACCCGAATCAACAACTGGCCTCTCGTGTTTGCTGATGATACCTAATTTAGTGAACAGAAGCACACTGTTGACCTTCGTGTTTGCATTCGAAACAACCACCAAAGAAGAGTTCCAATACATGGAGGCGGCATTTGTTCGGTGCAGTGTCGTGTTGGTGTTGGCGGTGGTGGAACGTACACCTTAAATCACACAGCCGATAGGTTTCAAACTGATCAAATCGACCCACGGGTGCTGCCGCCAACGGACGCGCGATAGTTTCAAGTTTGGTCGAGGACTTGGGCAGTCATGCGTGGAGAAGAATTTGCAATGGATCATTTCGATTGTTGTTACTTTTTGTTTGTTTTCTCGTTGACCAGTTGGTAGTTGGTAGACCGGTGTAAGGTTAGAAAATTACGAGGGAACGTTTATTGTTCGAGTTTAAATCAAGGTTTACCTATTTCATTGAAGTAATTCATTTTAAGAAATAAGTTTCTTGTGGAAGTATAAACCGGAAGTTGTTCACCTAATGTAAGAACTGACGCTTCTTATCAAATCTAATATGAGGCTGCCTTTTGGTTTTGAACATTTTGTATGTACAGATCTTCGGAACCTTATGGAAAAACGAGCATTATTTTTCAATTGATCCCAATTTCAAATAAGTATCCATGGCACATACTTATTTTAACTAGAGTGTGCAGTTTTCAGAACAATCAATATAACTTAGCATTCAATAATATCAAACCTCTTAGGAAATAGGCTACTGGAAGCCCAAAATGAATAGAACGCAAGTAGATGCTAGTACATAGAATTGAAAACTCTTAGAGTTTAGGCTATTTTCTGTTTTAGTTAACCCATATCATACTTGATTGGAATATCCGTTAGCGTTAAGATTTGAATCCTAGAGGGTTTGAGCTGTTTAGTGGAATACCTGTAACTAGAAATTAGAAGAAAAATTAGTATCTTCCATTTAATTCCAACTACCTTTGCTTATCTTCGACAGATACGCGTATTTCGTCTACAATGACGAGACACTGAAGCTCGTACTAATAACTCGACTTAAAGAAAACCTTCGCCACCTGCCGTATATATACTATTTTCCAAATACAAAGCGTTTACCTATCATTATGTCGTTTATACCTATCTTATTATTATTTTGTTTATATCTATCCTGAGTCAAAAACAAGTGTATTTAATATCTACCTCACTTTTTTCATCTAAATTTTCATCATAAAAAGCTGAATATCACGGGCCTGTTGCTAACTTTTGCAGAATAAATAGGAAATAAATAGATCAAACAAATATCATGATTATTATGTTCATAATATAGCATATAGCTATTACCATGAGGTTATATTTTTAAAACGAAATTAGGTTTTGTATAAATTTATAGAAAAAACTTTTTTTTAGCTAAATATTAAGTTTTCCAGGGTTTGAACTTTCCGGGCAATGTTACATTCCGGGAAACGATTTTCCAGGAAATGAATTTCCGGGAAATGAACTTCCGGGAAATGAAATTCCGGGAAATGACGTACAATCATATTTGGCTAATAGCACCGAACGAAAGTATATCTTGAATGACAAATATTGATGAACTTTAGGTGCTCCTAGTCGCGACATCTTGCGGTTGAAGTCACAAATTTTACACGGAAAATAATTAATTTGCTTAAAGCTTACAGAACGTATTTAGATATGCTAGTATAGAGTATCAAGGTACTAAAAAACACGTTTGTTCCTAGTGAAACGAATATATAAACATAAACAATTTGATATTTTTAATGATTTGAACTGAAATAGGCTTCTCTGACGTTTCTTTTGTGGGAGTAAGAAATAGAATGTGTTCGTACATCGATTCTTTCATTCCGTACATATCACCTCACATTTAAGCATTTGGGGAAGTCTTTATTCAGAAATTAAAAATCTTTGTGTAAATTAGCAAACCTCAAGTGGTTAAATATACTTTAACGACTGATTTCGTGGTTGCAAATAATACGCGATTTGACTTTACACAAGCCTGCCATACATGTAGTTGGGACAACTTGCGATGTGAAATCAATCAGGAGCATATCCAGTCAGAATGACCTGACAATATGTAAAATTTTAATGTACTTTTTTTTTTCAATGCAATTTTCAACATGCATTTGATTAAGGAGCTTGAGTATTTTCCATGAGTGGAAATATTTTTTTGACTCAAGAGTAATTGAGTTGTTTAACGATATTAAAGTAGATATTCATTTTAAATGGACCTGAAATCCAAAATGGTATGTTATGCTGAAAAATGTATCAGAAGAAAATTCGGCTTTGGCATGTCTTATAGTTTGTCTTAACCTATTATCGGCATTAAATTAAAACAAGTCGTGGAATTATTTTTGCAAAACGGGTATCTGGAACATGAAGTACCTTTATGCTAAATCTCAGTACTCTGGAACTAGCTTAAAATCCTGGCTTATAGCTTAATGAGGGCTATTCCGAGAGTCGAGAAGTGAGAAAAGTCATTTGCAGTGACGTGACTCGTCTGGGTTAATCAAATGGAGAGGCACGTCACTACAAGTGACTTTTCTCACTTCACCAAGTGACAAACGTCTCACGGAATTACCCTCAATATTTCAGGCAAACACTATTCCAATCATCATATACTTATTTGAGCTTGAAGTATATATTTACGAATTTTATGCGTAAATATAAGTTTCTTTATCAAAACTTGAAAAAAACCACTAATCACAAAGCAGAAGTTATTTCACCGCATGCCGTGTACATAGTTGTTGATTTCCATTGATTGTTGTTACGCTGTCGATAGTTTTTACCTGTTTTACTTGCTAAGGGTAAGGTTTCATCGAGATTTCATCAAAGGATTTTGCTTCGCGTTATAGAAAACAAATTTATTTATTAATTTATTAAAGAAATGAATGGCCTTTGTTCAGATCAAACCAGATTTTGCAACGCAGAGCCATGTTTTCCTCCTCTGTGTAGACAGCCGGACAATTATAAACGCTGTACATCAGCCTTAGCTAGGCAAGAATATTCCCGCATTTCTCAACTTCTCTTCCGTTTCCTCCACGGTCACCTAGACCATTGTTCCAGTGTATCCAGCCCTCAGATCTCCTCATTCGATGTCGCAGCTTTGATTCCATCGCGTTGTCTATGTCCATGACTGTACAAACATGATTACCTAGACTCATCTAAGTAGTAAAATAAACTGTTTTGAAGCATAAAATTCTTTCAAAATTGAAAACACTGGGTCATAATTCCTCGCCACTTGATTAATGTGACTGATGAGCGTAAGCGTGATAACAAACAAAATGAAGACGAACTGCGAACGAACGAACAAGAATGTCATTATTTAACGGCGAGTTTCCAGTGCTGGCAGTTTAACAGGGGAAAAACCTAAGGCGTAGTAACGCTTTAAAAATAAACCGGCTGTATTTTAGTTTTTATTAATTTTTAACTCAATAAAACATATTCCTGCAAATATTTTGTGAAAAGATGCAAGATGTGAACATTATTAATGGTTTATTGAAGCTTTCTATGGAAAATATATATGCCACTCTTCTTGCTTCGACGCCATTTGGACAACTGAAAATAAAATGGCAAAAGCAAAATAGAGTCACATTCCGTACGTATACACCTTCAAAATGAGGGTTGTTCAAGTTTTTTAAATGCACGATTAAAAAAAATACGTCAACTTGAAGTTGACCATGTTTTGACGGTTCCACCATTTAGTTAATATTTCATCTGTAGAAGCGATACGGTGCAGCTTTTAGACCGCTTCCAAATACCTTCCAATCTGAAGTTAAATGCGAGCCGATTCTCGAGGGAGCGGTACATCCAGATGTCCAGGATGTCTAGATCTAAAACGGCCTGTCGGATGGCGGCAGTTTCCCCGTCTGTGAGGACCTGCCCTCTGATATACCAGTAGTACCAATAGCTGCCACTGTCAATTGTTCCGGCTTACCATGCTTCTGCCGATACTATTCTTCATTCATTGAACGTCACACCGACGGGCTGTAGATCCGACTCTCATTAGAAACGACAAGTCTGATTTATCCGTTGGAGCATAATATCCGAGGCCGACCCGAAATACGTCATCAACCGGAATGTGGTGTTTGAGAATGGGAAAGTATCTTCATCTGAGAAATTGAATTTGTTTTCTTGAAAATTTCCAGCAGCACTGGCTCTGCTTTGAGGAACTTGAAAACGATGTACTTTGTACTTCCGCCAGCTTTGTGAATCTACGAGAAGATCAATTCATGATTCGCAATCACGACGTCTGCTTGCCTGCTACGGTTGAGTTGCACTTATGCAGGTTGATGGAAGTTGTGGACAATTGGTTCATCGAGGACATAAACCGTGACATCTTGACTCCACTCTCGTTGCCATGTTATTGAGTACTGGATGAACCTGCATTTCTTAAGAATTCAACACTGTCCACACTTCCACTACGATGTGTTGTCTAACTCGCAAAGCCGCGATTGTCTCATTTGCCTTTCTTTTCCTTTTTTTCTAACGAATTTCTCTTCAACCAATACTTTCATAATGGATTCCATCTTCTTCTTTTTGATCCTGAAAAAACGAATTTGATTGATTTTTGACAAGTTTTTAAAATAAATCTAAAATTCTAATATCATAGCAAGCTTTATGCCCGGCACAATTTATTGCACACATCGGCACAGGCCTGCACATTCAGGGAGTAAGGCACTCGACCACCATGCATTAGCATCCTCAAAAACACACCCCAACACACTCCAAACACTTCGACACCACATAAAAACTAAGTGTATTTCTGACACCATTTATACGCATGTTAACATCATTTCCAGCTGGCTGGATGAATAGACCTTTTTGACGTTAAAACATATTCACTGGAGTTACTCGATTGTTTGCTTTCCCACTGACTGTTTTGTTCCCCTTTCGCTTGCACCGATGCTATTCATATTAGTGGGCGTGGATGAATCGTAAAAAAAGTTCATGGTTGCCAACAAGTATAAATATTTGATTGTATTATTGACTGTATGTCGAAACACAGAAACACCTTATGACACCCTAAAATACGAACAACTCAAAAAAATGCGGCAGAGTGATCAACCCCCTGGGCACATCTGTGATATACTGAGAAAAAATCACGTAGTATAGCTAAGGCCTGTCCACATTAAATTTCGGACACTTTACTTTCAGTGTAGATTTTCAATTATTTCACGGATCGCTTAAATACTTTTATCGGTACGCGATCTTGCCAAGAAACTAAAACTGCCGAAAAGTACCAAGTTTTGTGTTTGCAAATCAGTTGACCAGCGCTTGACTGTAGATCGGAAGGTTGGAAGTGGAACAAATCGAAAAGTATGCTCCCGACAAATGGACAAGAAGATGGTAGCCATTAAAGGGCGAACACGAAATTATTGCGACACCGAAAATGTCATGCCAATTTTCTTATAATGTTTAGAATCAAACCAAAATTTTAGGGTAGTTTTATACATATATTTACTTCAAAAATCAAAAAAAAAGTTAATCGATGGAGCCTTGAGTGTAAAATTGAACGCATTTTCGCTTGATGCCCTCCATCAAAGTCTTTACAGTGTCATCCGGTACCAGTTTCTCAGTTTTTTTTCCATTTTCTTAACATGTCCTTCTCGTCTTTGACTGTCTTCTTGCTCTTCCGAAGTTCCCGCTTCATCATTGCCCAGTACTGCTCCACCGGGCGCAGCTCCGGACAGTTTGGCGGATTCATGTCCTTTGGAACAAAATGGACAGAATTGGCCTCATACCACTCCAGAACACTTTTAGAATAGTGGCATGATGCCAAATCTGGCCAAAATACGGCAAAAGGCGCTTCTCGAGGCACTCAGATTTGTAGATCTCGCCATTTACTGTGCCCTTTGTCATGAAAGGCTCACTCCTCAGTCCGCAAGAGCAGATGGCCTGCCAAATGAGATATTTGGAGGTGAACTTCGACATTTTCTTCTTCTTAAATTTGTCGTCCACATAGAACTTGCTCTTTTCGGTGAAAAACTCCAACCCCGGAATTTGCTTAAAATCGGCTTTTATATACGTTTCGTCGTCCATCACACAGCAGCCATATTTTGTCAGCATCTTCTCGTAGAGCTTCCGTGCCCAAGTTTTAGCCGTCGATTGTTGCCGCTCATCGCGGTTTGAGAAGTTCTGTACCTTGTATGTATGTAGTCCAGCTCTCTTCTTTGCGTTCTGGACGTAGCTCTGCGACATGCCGATCTTTTTAGCCAAATCACGGCTTGAGACGTTGAGATTTGCTTTAATTATCCGCTTCACCTTTCCCTCCGTCTTTTTGTTTTCCGGTCCCGGTTTTCTTCCAGCTCCTTTGCCGTGGTCCAACGTCAACCGCTCCTGGAACCGCTTCAACACTCTGGAGACGGTTGAATGGTGAATGTTCAACATTTTTCCCAACTGCCGGTGCGACAGGTCAGGAAATTCCAGGTGTTTGGAAAGAATTTGTTCTCTCGACTCGCGTTGGTTCACCTCCATTTTCGTTGAATCGAAAAACACGACTTCGAGTTTGACAGCATGTAAACAATACACATCAATGAGAAAGTGTGCAAAATTTGGTTGATTTTTACCCAATGGTAAAAAAGTTATGCCCTGTTGAATGTGTCGCAATAATTTCGGGTTCGCCCTTTATTGAGAAAAATCCCAATCTTTATGTGTGAAATGTGGCCCGCAAAGTTGAAAAGTCAAAATTATACGTGAAGCAGAGTAAGGACCAACGGTGATGACAAGCAAAATTTATTGCAAAAAGTTGTACTAAGGAGCTTTACACCAATTCGAAGTTTTTGAACAGCTTCCGGGTCAGTCTTTTTATACTGCAATGTGAAGGATCGAAGTTGCCGAGAATTTTCGGACAAGAAAGGTGTCCAAATTCCGAAGAAGTATTTGATTTGGCAGGTCTTATGTAGTTACGGTCGAAAATCTAAAGGTTTCGTCTCTACCGGCACTATCAAGAAAGATTTGTACGAGAAAGAGTGTCTGCAAGAGTGGTTGCTACCGTTTATCAGAAGCCACGACTCTCCAGCTCCGATTTGGTCCTTTGACACTATGCGAAATCCGTCCTGGAATGGTATAAGGAACAAGATGTCAAATACGTGCTGAAAACAGCCAATCCACCAAACTGTCCAGAATTTCGGTCAATAGAGAAGTACTGGGCTCTAGTTAAGCGGGAACTTTTCGAAACTAAGAAAAAAGCAAATGGTACCGATGATTTCGGTGGACGTATCTGAGGATAGCGTACGAAACCTGAAAACGGGTGTACCACTGAAAATTCGAGAATTTAATTGAAAGAATGATTAACATCTTAAACAATCGGTTTTGTTGAATTATGTTTAAAATTTTTTTGCTGCTGTTATTGTGGTGTCCAAAGTTTAACATGAACAGGCCTTAGTTGACCAGTGTGACATACCTAATGTGCTGAGTGGCCAATGTCGGGCCTTATTTTTGATTCCGGATCGAAAAACTTCGAAACATCCTCAAAATGATTCACAATAATCACATTTGCCGAAACTGCACAACCTGAAAAAAGATGTCCTGATAGCATGGGAACTGAAAAAAAAACCCTAACTATAATACACAACTGCACAAACCACCCGCCCAGTAATAACTTTTAACCACCTCACCCGTCAAAATGAGCCGAATGAATAGCTACTTACAAGCGCGTAATTCGAACAATCAAAACACACAACTTCAGCTGCGCAGTACAGTAAGCAAAAGTGTCTAGTTCCTCCCATGCGCCGATGATGTGCTGCGGTGCTGCTCCAGTAAGACCCCACCCACCCCCATCACCACACAAGCAAAACAAAACAAAACTCGCTTAGCCTACTGTTTTTCCTTCACTACGTTTTGCTTCGCATGATTTCCGTCTTGTGGTTGTGTTTCTTTCGGTTTTCCATCTACTTCAGCTTCTTGCATGTAATTCGCATTCGCTTTTCAAATCAGCGTATCATTTCATTCCGTTTGGAATGGAAATAAGGCATTTTTATTAGACTTCAATGTTGCAGCTCCACCGAAAACAAAACAACAAAAAAATACTTTCACTGACGTTAGCTGGTGAATGACAGCTTTTGTTTCACTCATTGTGGTGGTAGCAGGCCGGTTGAAATTGTTTTTTGATCGAAACTCGATTTGGATTTGCATATTTACCCAGTTGGTTGCCCTCTTCGAGCTTTAATTACACGTCGCGTGATGAGCTTTTGATTGAAAGATGTTGCGTTCAGTTGAGTGATTTATATATTTCAATTTAATATTTTGAGGTAATGCTGACTTGTTTGAACGATGTGTTGGTTTGTTCTACGGTTAGTTTACGGTTGGTTCTTCAAACTGACTTGGTAAGAATTGACGTTCTTGAAAGAAAACTTAACGTCCCATGCCCATTTTCGCCACCGCTCAGTAGTTTCGCGTTTCAAGCCTAAAAAACATTAAACCTCTGAATTTGTGATCGCCGTAAATTGTACCGTTACGTGTGTAACGGCATGTGTCGTAAAGTTTGGAGAAAGATAGTTCGTAGGTATGTGAGTACTATTTCTTTTTCGGGCAAATTTCATGCAACAGAAACAACAAAAAACGACGGAATGTGAGAGTGTGTGTGAGTGACTCAGGTTCAATAGTTTTTCCTTTGCCGGTATGGGCTATCCAACCATAAGGGAGAAAGACTTTGCAATAAATAATGCATGTGGAAAATGGGCTAGTTACGAAATCGAGTCTTTCTATTACCGTATGGCGGCTACTGGAGTAGTGGCGGCACGTCTTTGCTCATAGCCGAACGAACAATGACTTGAATGAAAAGTCAAGTTATGAAATGAGCTGCTGGATGTGCGCTGGGAGTAAGTACATTTATTTATGCTAAGTTATGACAGATGCTTGGCCCCAAATGGATAGAAGTCGGAGCTTAATCAGCGGAGCGTGACAGCTCACCGATTGTGACCGTTGTAGGCGAAGTGTTGATTTGTTATGATGGGGAACAGAATTCTTCCAGTTAAGATCGGAGCCATTGTGTGCACTAGGAGTTATTGAACTGACTGTTCATATATCACAGGTGAAAGGAATGACGAGGCGTATCCATTGGGGTCTAATGGTGGTATACACTCCAACCGATTCTTTAGTTGCTTTGATGCCGTCATCAGGAATTATCAGCTCAACAGAGCGACAGAGTCCACTAAATGTCCCAAGTTTACTGATGAATTGAATTTCAAAAACTACAACCGTTTCTTGTAAATTGCTAATCCATTGCATGACAGCAAGCACAGATTTACAATTTAAAACTTAAAGTGGTTTTCGAGAGTTGTGTTCTGATAAAGCCGAATTGCTTTGGTAATGAAGCAAATAGGTTTCCCATTTCATCTTAATGTTTACATAAATTCAACAAAATTGGTTGAGGAACTGACGAGTTTTATCTACCCTACCTCCATCCTTAGTTTTCTTTATTAAATCAGATCTATAGGTAAAAATAAATGAATGACCCGGTAAAGTATGGATTAATCATAGTATATAAAACAATACATCATATCCCTATATGTATTTAACGAGAACCCTTGTATGTATCCCTCCAAAAATATCAAACAGCCCCCTCCCCCACGAACCATTTTTGCACTCACCTCACACATTTTCTTGTTCTTCTTCTGCTTGTTTTCCATTTCATGTTCCTCCATCATCCAGGTGATATCCCGCTCGGAATCGATGCTGAACCTGCTGCCACTCAGCGTATCGACAAAGGTAAGAAAAATCCCACCCATCCGTATCGCTAACAAAAGAACAGTTTCCGAAATATGGAGGAAAACTGCCGCATTCGTTACTAATATCTACCAACCAGCAGCGGTTCAACCCCTCCCAGGCTTTCGATGTTGATAACACAAACTAAAATACTGCCATCGTTAAGTTAGAACTGGTGTAGAATTAATCTCCGCGTTGCCCGTTGACTACTTTCTAACTGTTGTGCCAGCAAAGGTGATGCTTTATGTTCCGTGTAGCGTTTATTCGCTCTTGTCGTCGGTGTTCGCTTGTTTATGTATTCTCTCGCTCGCAAGGTAACATAATAAATGAAGCTGTTAAGTCGAGGGAAAAGTGCCGGGCCTAACCTGTGATATTTGTGCTTATTCAATTGCTTTATTGACGAGAACTAGAATAATGAAAAGAAGGTAGTAAATTAATGCTACTTAACACAGTTTCACTGACTTATTAATATCTTTATATTTGAGTGAATTATTCTAAGGCGAGATGAAGTTTAAATTTTCACATTTATCCACTCAAAATGAGGGAGTAAGAAAGACGGGGGTTAGTAACAAAGTGATCAAAAGTGAGTAAAGTATTCCAAAAATATGTCCTCCATACGCCGTTTTCACATACACCGCCAAAAACGGTCTTGAACACGCATCGTTCGAAAACTCCAAGTGCTGGCAGGCCCTCTTCGAGCATTGTCTACGTCTCATGTCCGTAGACGGTCTTAACAGCGTTTTGTACATGGTACACTTTATACAGGGGTGAAGTTAACCAGACCTCAAGGTCTTGTGGAGTCCATAGTAAGCACGACTTCCGGTGATAATGCGTCTTCGAATTTCTCTGCTGCGTTATCAGACGTAACCAATGATCCGAGTTACACAAACTCATCCACGACCTCGAACTAATTTCCGTCGATTGTTACAGTTCTGCCTCTGCGAGCTCTATCACGCTCGGATCCTCCAGCCAACAGAGACTTAGTCTCTTCGACGCATTCACCTTCAATCCAACCTTTTCCGCTTACCGTTCCAGCTTGGTGTACTGATCAGCTACCACCAAGAACGTTCTGCCGACAATGTCCACGTCGTATGCGAAGCAGATGAACTGGCCGGATTTATTGAAAATCGTACCCCGCACGTTTCATAACTACTTCTAGCGCAATGTTAAATAGGAGACAGGAAAGACCATCGGCTTGTCGAAGACCTTTGCGTGTTTCAAACGTGTCCGATAACGCACCCGATACCTTCACGTAACACTATTCACCTTCCATTGTAGCCTTGATCATTATGGTTCTCGTCCATAATCTTTTATAGAAGGTACTCTTCACGAATAACCAATCTGTACAGGATCGAAAAGTACTCGAAAACTTTGAAGCTTGTTTTCTCGAAATGAGATTTTTGTCAGGGACCATTGGCTTCTCAGACGCTCAAATGATAAATCAATGTCAGCTTAAAAATTCAGCACTTAACTGCTTCTCGACATCAACAACAATCGTTGCCCTAGAAAGAATAAGAGGTTGTTTACAGGACTATTTGGATAACGATCACAAGAACGTTAATTTTAACGTGTTTAATTTCAAAAACGTGTTAATTAGTTTATGTAGTTTATGTTTACTTCAATAAGATGGGAAGTATACTGAAAACAATGGAGGTTAACATGAAGATCTTCGAGAATCAACATAAAAATTCAAAGCCTGTTTTAATGACATCCGTAGGAAGACTTCAAGAAAACATAGGAAATTTTTTGAAGAAAGAAAAACAGTCCCTAATTTTTAGAAAGAAAAAATACTTTGAAGATTTTGAAGTATTAGTTACTTCATAGGAAGATTTGGAGGAATATTTTTTTAGTGGAAGTCTGTTGGAAACTCTAAAGTGTGTTCACAGTAAAATATGAAAACCACTCTTGTGGATTCCACGCCAAATCAGTAAATGACAAAATTTTAGTATTTTAGATTTGGCTGAAGTGTTTTTGGATGAGGAACGGTCGTAAATGTTCATGAAACAAAAATATACACTGATTTTTTTTGTTTTACATAAACAAATCATAATTAAAACTTGAAATTCAAATTCCCAAAATGCGCTTTGTTTTGTTTTCTTTCGATTGTAAAATTTAGACAAGGTTTGAGAAATAAGAACAACATTAGCATTAGCATTACATTGACGTTTGCACACCTCGTGGATGGAGCTACGATGAGGAATAATTCGTTGAAGACATTGCATGTCACCATGAAACGAAACCTAATTACGGTTACTGTTACGTTTCTTCACGCAATAATCTGCACGAAGACACTCCTCGATCGCTCACCTGGCCACGTCCATGCAACCGTTGGTGATAGGGAGGATTTGGTATCTACCTTAAGAAGACACGGGGAACCCACGTAGCCTTCAGTAGATATCAAAGGAAAAAGGAAATTAATAGTCGAAGAGAATAGATAAACAGAATGCCCTGTTTGGTGTACAGAACAAAAAAATATTCAAACATGGTCGTTGGGAGCATCTAGTCTAAGAAGGTTAAGTGATGCTCCATTTCTCTTCAAACGGTTGGGACTTTAGCATTAACTATAGTCCTAGCACCCTATGGCTTATGGTTATAGCGCCATTACTCGCTCTCTGAAAAGAGAAGAATGTCTCCGAGATAAGCCTATCCACTTCCATTTAACATTACGCCAAACATATTGAGTGTCGTAGAACCACTTCTCTCTGCGTAGGCTTGGCAGTCGGTTGGAACATGAGCACTAATTCTTGTCTTAGCCTTGGCTTATGGTTCCCTTTAAAAAGAAAAAGGACTCATCGCCACACACCCGCGCACACACACACACACACACACACACACACACACACACACACACACACACACACACACACACACACACACACACA
>JASCZW010009260.1:0-43895 GCA_034211315.2 Aedes japonicus | reverse complement strand
AAACCTAACTGTAAACGCTATTGGAAAACAGAAAACGACAAACCGCGCACTCCGGTTGAGATTTTCCTGAGCAGTCATACGCTCGTGCAGGAAAACTTTTATTTCCAAACAGGGAATCCAGGGAACGATCGCATCATAGATAGGTCACTCGGACATTTTGCCTCCTCCCCTTTCCGGAGCGGTTTCTCAAGTGGTTCCTTCACTCTCTTTCGTTGCACTGGCAATGGCTATTATCTATTAAGGCGATGAGACCGCGCTGACAACTACAGCGACAGCAGCGACGATTGTGGCCAGACAAGTTTTAGCACTCCAGACTTGGCTGCCTTTAATATACAAAAGTTTTGAACGATTCCACCTCGGGCAGATCTGATTCGCGATGTCCTAGTTGTGTCATGAAGATGGTTTGTTTATATTTTTTCATATTTCATGGCATTGTATTAGCATTGCAACATAGGTTGACATAAAATGAGTTGGAGTCAAAAACAGCGTTATTTAAATAAATACCATGATGAGATGCATGGTAGGTGTTAGGGAATAATAGCAGGGGCTCATTTAAAGCACACCAAATAACAATTATATTACAATTGTTTCTATAGCTTAACTCATCTGACGCACCGTGGGTTGTTTGCTTGGTCTGCATGTTACTGATTTTACATTTTTATTGATTAAGTTTTGACATTTTACATGTATCATTACGAATTTTAATTAAACCATGCACACGTGAATCGTTGCACAGTGATCAGAAAAGTCGCGGCGAAATTAACAACTCCTGAGGGTTACATTTCCGAATCTTAGTATCTTCACATTTAAAAATTATGAGTTTTACACGAGACGTAATTCATGTTAAAGTCGGGGAACGTATAGAGAGATTTCGTGTAATATTATGTCTCCTGAAACTGACACACACACAATTCGACGAAAGATGTGTTTGATTGAATTTATTTTCTCATCTCTTTCAACTCATTCTTATGTGCTAAAGGACGCATGCAGATGTCGGGCCCAGGAGACAAAAATGTAGATAACATTTTGGTAGTGTGTTCTGCAAAATTATACCTAAAGGGCGATACGGTCAAAATTTGGTCAATATCAACTTGATGTATTTCGTTCAATTTTGCATTTAAAAAACTTGAACACCCCTCATTTTGAAGGTGTGTGTGTGTAGAATGTTGCTCCTATTTTGATTTTGGAATTCACTCTTCAGTTGTCAAAATGCCGTCCAAGCAAGAAGAGCAGCGTATCAAAATTTTGCTCGCGCATCGCGAAAATCCGAGCTACTCACACGCAAAGTTGGCAAAATCGCTAAAAGTTGCCAAATCAACCGTTACAAATGTAATTAAAGTGTTTGGGGAACGTTTTTCGACAGCCAGGAAGTCTGGATCGGGGGGAAATCGAAAACCGGAAGCCACTGAGAGGACAAAGAGAGTTGCCGGTAGTTTCAAGCGAAACCCTAACCTATCTCTCCGAGATGCCGCAAATAAGCTGGGTGTATCGTCTACAACCGTGCATCGAGCCAAAAAACGAGCCGGACTATCGACTTACAAGAAGGTAGTGACTCTAAATCGCGATGATAAACAAAATACGACGGCCAAAGCGCGATCCCGGAGGCTGTACACGACGATGCTGACGAAGTTTGACTGCGTGGTAATGGACGACGAAACCTACGTCAAAGCCGACTACAAGCAGCTTCCGGGACAGGAGTTTTATACGGCAAAAGGAAGGGGAAAGGTAGCAGATATTTTCAAGCACACGAAACTGTCAAAGTTCGCAAAGAAATATCTGGTTTGGCAAGCCATCTGTACCTGTGGCTTGAAAAGCAGCATTTTCATAGCTTCCGGGACTGTCAACCAAGAAATTTACGTGAAAGAGTGTTTGAATAAACGTCTGCTGCCTTTCCTGAAGAAACACGGTTGTTCCGTACTGTTTTGGCCGGATTTGGCATCTTGCCATTACGGTAAAAAGGCCATGGAGTGGTACGCCGCCAACAACGTGCAGGTGGTTCCCAAGGACAAGAACCCTCCCAACACGCCAGAGCTCCGCCCAATTGAGAAATACTGGGCTATTGTCAAGCGGAACCTAAAGAAGACCAAAAAAACTGCTAAGGACGAGCAGCAGTTCAAGGCAAACTGGCTTTCTGCGGCGAAGAAGGTGGACAAGGTGGCTGTACAAAATCTGATGGCAGGGGTCAAGCGTAAGGCCCGGAAATTCGAATTTGGAAAAGCGGAAGCCTAACTGAATATTTTTCCTGAATTTTATACTAATTGAACTTGAAAAAGAAATTTAATTTGATTTTTTAAATAAACGATTTCACCGATTTACACGCGTTTTCCCTTGACCAAATTTTGACCGTATCACCCTTTAAACAAGTTGTCCATCTTATGGTGATAATTTCGTAGTTCCAAACTTTACCGCTAGGACAGCGCTGTTGGTAACTTCTGTACGAAACACAATAGAAGGGTGATTGTAGAGAATTTAATTTCAAGCAATTTTGCTCAACATACCGTATATGTATCTCTTCATTTGACCATGATAGAGCTATTTTTCTGCTTTAAATCAAGGTGGCTCTAAAACATGAAGTTTTTTATTATAAATTTATTGCTTCTCATTTTAAGAAAAAGTGATCTACAAACAAAATATAGACAACGTTATACCGCATATTTTTACTCATCATCCAAAAGTTATGGGCAATTTTACCTACAAACATACGTTTTTTTCTTTTCGACCTTTTTTATTATTTAGGCGAGATATGGCCAGAAAATCATCAAATTCTTCACTTTCATTGTTGTTTTTTGTATTCTTCCATGCGCGGCGTAACGATGTATGATAAAATTTGTCAGAAGCATATAATTTCTCATCTCCATGAGAGGTTCTAGGAGTTGAGAGTAATTTATTACTAGAACGAATAGAAATGAAGATAAAGTATTGATAGTTCCGTATAGGGTAGCAGGGCATTTGAACGGTAGTATCCGATCGGGCACATAATGTTTGAAATAGTCGGTACATACTAAAAATAAACCCAACAGCAGGAAATAACTTCTCACCCATGTTAGGCATTACTGAGAGAGGGACAAATCGCTAGAACCAGATCATAGAGCAATGCATATTCTTTTACCAGTTGCCTACCCATTGGCTATCTTGGTAAAAGATTATGTGCCCGATCGGATACTACCGTTCAAATGCCCTTCGCTCGTTTTCAAACTTGTATCTTTCAGTTTCAAAGCAAGCCGTTACCCTATACGGAACTATCAATACTTTCTCTTTACTTATATTCGTTCTAGCAATAAATTTCTGTCCACTCCTAGAGCCTCTCATGGAGATGAGATATTATCTGCTTCTGACAAATTTCATCAAATTCATTGTTTTAATGAGTAGCAATGAACAAATTGCTTTATAAATGTACCCGGGTACTCCGGAGACACACGAGCGGGGACTGCTTAAAATTGGACATGTTTTTCGTTAAAATTACCGCTAACACTTAGCTCAACATGGATCTTATTTTTTTCTACACTTCGTTTTAAGATTATTATATTTTCGTAACAATTGAAACTAAAAAGTTAGATTGAAAAAACTGATTCTTTAGGTACACCCTAATCTACACCAGCAAAATAGCTCCGAACTAAAGCAAGGCACAAGCACCGGGCACTCCAGTGGTAAATGAGCAGCCTGAAGCGTGCCTACCGGTAAAGTTTGTTACTACGAAATTATCACCACAAGATGGACAACTTGTTTAAGTACAACTTTGTTGATGATTCGGACACGTAACCTTTAGGAGTTATTAATTTCACCGTGAAAAAAGGCATTTCCAATTTCCGTGCGTTGTGGGAGAAAATCCTGTACCGTTCTCTACAGGCGACAAAACATTTCCGCTTCAACCGATGGTTTAAAAAATGTTGCAACATAGATTTATGTCGGTCAAAACTATGTTGATTGCTGCCTTATCTTCTCTATATATATTAAAATGAATGTTTGTTTGTTAGTGAAGCTAAAACTCGGGAACGGCTGAACCAATCTTGACGGTGTCATCGGATGATTTGTTCCTTTTTGCTCAAAAAAGTTTCAGAGAAAATCAAAAGTTGGGAAATTTCGAAGGAAAAGTCGGAAAATTGGAAAATAATAAGAGGCATAAATGTATGTGTATAAATGTATAAATCAATTGTTGTTTTTCAAATATGCAGAAAAAACACAAATAAATTATATTTAACATAATAAATTCAAATTTCTTTGCTTTCAAACTGAGCAAACTTCAAGAAGAACCCAATTTCCAACAATCAGTTAAAAGAACATCTTCAATTCAGATGCCATTGCTAAATTGTCGCATTGAAAATGCACAAAACGTTGTTGTTTTGGATAGTTTTGGATCATTATGATATCTTACAGCACCGTAATCAACTCATGTCGGTCCGACAAGACATCATACAAAAATCAACCATTTTTCATAAGTTGGAACTTCAAAAAAAAAAACCAACTTCAGTATTCTAACATAATACACCAATTAAAGTGGCCAATTGATAACAGATTATCAATAATATGAAATGACTGCCGATTGTCATAATTTTAGAAGCCAAAATTGAAAATATCGAAGTTCTCCAGTATGAAAACTGACTGTCCCTTTCAGATTGACTAAACAATGGGGACATTCCTGCAATTTAAAAAAGCGATGTTAATATAGAATACCGATAAATTGTGTGAATCGATTTTAAAGATATTGCAAGCAATAAATGAATGTTAGACGGAACAAAGTCCGTTGGGTCAGCTAGTTACTGCATACATATGATGTTTATTATATGGAAACAAATAATAAGAATGTTTACTAACAACTCGCAACAAAGGATTTCCAAATAAGTTCGATTTCAAACAAGCTATCTCATACCATCACACGCCACCTGTTTGAAACTGTCGTCAGAAATAGGGCGACTTTTTTCTTTTTCTGTCTTATATCTTCGGCGTTAGCTTGAACTGTACACATAAACTGTTGGTGGTGAATGGGGCTCGATTATCGCAGCAGGCGACTTTTTTGCAATAAAATCTAGACAAAATCGTCAAAAATCGAAAATAACGATTGTAAACAATGACTTAAAACGTAAATTTCCTGGAAATTCCAGGTTGCTAACATCTACATCTACTATCGACAGGAAGGTAATAACTCCCTGTATCTTTTTCTGGTGCTATTTGTTTTGTAGGAGCAAGCAGATCACAGAAAAGTACGGTAGAAGTCATTGTTTACAAATGTTACTTTCGACCTTTTGACTAGTTTGTCTATAAATGTACATTTATCATGCACATCCATAGCCTTGATCGCCATGAAAATCTTGCCAGATCATAAGCTTTATACAAATTAAACTACCTAGGGACATACTTTTTGAAACATAAGGTTGTTTTCCTTGGGTCTCTAGGGAAAATCAACTTTATAGGAAGGGAAGGAAAGAAAGGAACCATTAGGGCACCCAAGTGAAGTGATTTAGATGGGAAGAATGTCACTGCCTTCTTCTTATTTTCAACATTTAGTGGAATCAAGGTGGGCCATCGACCCCGTCAATTTAGTTTATTCTGTATGTTATAAACATTGTGTCTCACAATAGTTGTCACTAAAACAAAATCGGATTACAGCAAAACAAATCAACCAAATCATAGCATTTATTTTTCATTTGAAGGTTCTTGTTATAGAAATAAACCATATTAATTCAATTCGAATCGCTCGCCTTTTTCTTTAATAACCTTGCGCAAACACTTTGTAAGCCCATTGCAGCTGGCATGCACGATTTCCTGAGGAATTCGGTCCCAAAAATCAACCAAATGTTTTGTGAATCGGTCTAAAGTAAGCCCAATCGTTGGCCCAATATGTTGAAGCATATAACTCCAAACAAAGTAGTTAAGTGGATTGAATTCCGATGTAGATGCAGGCCATTCTACGCTTGTGATGAAATCGCAAAATTTTTCGCCCACCACGCTTGTTTCTTCTTTGCCTTGTGAGCTGGAGTTGAGTCCTGTTCGAAACAATAGTGAATTCTCATACAGCGTTGAAGCATGAGGATGCAGATGGTTCTTCAAAACCTGCGCGATGTAATATTTAGTGTTGATTTTTATTTTAGGTTCTATGAATACAAAAGGAAATTTTCTTTTTCGTGAAACGGCGCCCCATGCCATGATTATCGATGCATTCTAAAAGCGTTCTACAGCTAGTTTATCTCTTGGAATATTGGCAAGACTTTTGCCATACACACGATCATTTTGTTGATTATGACTGTCCTGAAGGAGGAAGAGCTTTTCAATAGAAAATAAAATCTCACAGTCATCGTGCCGAACCAAAGATTTCAGCTCTTTTGGACCATGGCTTGCTTCTGACGCTCCGATAATCCGTGAACCTGTTGTTTCTTGTACGACTTGCATTCCAGATCATTTCTGATGAGCCTGTTCATTCAAAAAGGAGACATTTGGATTGTTTGCTCAATTTACGGACAGATGCCGCCGGATTACGTCTTATTCGATCCCTCACACATTTGATCTCTCTACGATTATAAATACTACAGATATAGGTTTTTTTTATTTAATTTATATTTTGTATAGAGCTTGTCTGATTTCAAATAAACCTCCGGTTTATTTTTCGTGGGCTTTGAAAGCTCTATCAAAAAGTGTTTGACTTTGATAAGAAGTTGTGCATTTCTAATACATTTTCATTAAATTTCCTAGAAATATTTGCTTAAAAATTACGCAGCAATTGTCCATAATGTTTCTGAAATATTCCAAAAGAAAAGCATTCCATACAGAAATTCTGCATTCTAAGCATCACTATTGAACTATCGGAAATACAGGGAATAGCTAGAAAAATAGCTTTTGCTTGAATTCTGCATTGTTGATAGAACTTCAGAACAATGGAAACATTTTCTTATATCGTCCATTTATTTGAGTGGCTCACCTGCGTTAGCTTTACGGAGCCCATGTTTCTTTGTTTTTAGGAATTGGATCGTTAAAACGTGGTTTACCATTTTTTTGGGGATAGATTGAACATGGAACATAGCAATGGAATTCTACTTTTTCATCAGAGTGTTGTCGCTAGCACTTAATCTTCATGCGAAGTCTTCAGTGCTTCCTTTTAGTGATCGGCCAGCTGTGGTGACCATTGAGCAACGGTGAGACTCCTCAAAAGTAGTTAGAATTATTTATATATGACTCATCGTTTCTGTTTTTTAAATTGGATATAACAATTTCATCATGGAGTGGTCCTTAGAACCATTGATACATTTTCAGTGATTAATCATCACCGGTGATTGAAAGTCACGTACATAGGATTTGTATGCACAATAATTTAATCACCCGAAGTTTGTAGCAAATCTGTATGTACAAATCCGGAAACCTTCAAATCACTGTAACTTTTGCAAAATTGCACGTAGTAGCGAAAAATTTCGCTGAGGTATAGCTGGGAGTCTTTAAAGAAAATAACAAAATATGATAAGGGAACGTCCATTAATTACGTCACGCAAAAATTGACTTTTTATAACCCCCCACCCCTTGTCACGTTTTTTGTATGGACATTCAATTTTTTTTTTTTTGTATGGATCGTCACGTTTTCTCAAACCCAACCCCCGCTCCCCCCTTACTGCGTGACATAATTAATGGATTTCCTGGCGATAAATGAAACGCAGAGAGAGTAAATCTTTCGTCACAACAAGTGCAATCAACAAGGCGATTTGCTAGATACAATGCCTGCTGAAACGATTGCAATCCTTCGTAAAAAACGACAAAGAAACACTTTTCTGGCTCAATTGGGCATCATGCCATTATGCTAAAAATGTGATTGAGTGATACAAAGCAAATCAAGTGAATATTGAACCAAAACCAAAATAGTTCAGAGTTACGATCAATCGAGAGATATTGGGTTCTGATGAAGTGGAAGCTTTCTGAACAAAAAACATGAAATCAAATGTATCAAACATTGCCAACAAATTAAGACAAAGGCCACCACAGTATTTTAAGAGTCTGTACTAATTCTATTGGATTTTGCAAATTTTGGATATGCAAATTCTGAATAACTTTATTTTGGTTTTGTGGATTAATAAACAATTCCCCACATATAAGAAAGTAAAAACTATAATTGTAGTTTAATGCAGGATTTGTATTCTACTGAAATTTTGAGGTCTTCGGATTTTTGTGGATACAGACCTTAAATTAGCTTATTTCTAACGAAACACAAACTGTGTACAGCCTCCTTAGTGACCTTTCTGGAAGCTTTGGTTCACAGTTTTGTTGGATTGTTTGGCATTTCTAACGGTCTGCTTCGTTCCTTTTTAAACGTCCTGCTTCTTTTGATTGGACGTAAGTTAGAAATATTAGAAGGATTGGCAGTTATTTGAACGATATTAGCTTTATTGGCTTCATACCGTTCCATCGCGGAGCCACGATGCTAAATCGAAAAAACAAAGGGTGTGGCTTTTGTCAAAAAGCAGCAATCATTTTGCCGGCACTCCTTCTAGTCTTTATGAATTGTTCCGATGGTAATGAAGAATTGACTTTTTTGCCACACGAATAAATTGCTTGCTGGGAATGGTACTTTTTAGAAAATTTAAACAGCTTTTTTGTCCATAAATATACAAGTGTTGCATTCTATTTATCTATTTATTGTCATATCATGTCATGTCATATCATGTCAGTTTTTAATTTGAATTTAACATAATTTACGATTTCTTTTGGGCAAAACTTAATTTCAAGTTCAGTTTTTGAATTGTGTTCGTCAAATGCATTTTTAACGATTAGCATTATAAAAAGTCACACTTGATACCCAAGTAGCACATTTGTTGCAAATGAGTTGAGATTACTTATATGTGACTAATTCTAGTCATTATCAAGTTGCGGCTGTGTGCTGCTCGGGAAGTAGTTTAAAGTCTCTAAGATGTAAGTTTTATCGTTCATTATTATATTTCTCCAAAAAATCGCAGTACACTATATTTCATCTGGAATTCATTCTATTGTAACCATATAACTTGAATACAGGAGCTTGTGAAGACCCTATGTTGGTCACACTGCCCTTCCAGGTTGTAGATTTACCTCGAGGTACAATTTTGTTTGAGTACATCATTTTATTATACGCAGAAGCCAGTTTGTTATTTTGATAAGTAGTAGAGCTCAAAATGTGTTTTAATAAAAATATATTTATGTAGAAAAATAACATCAATATCTGTCATGTGGAAAAAAAACACCAACTACAAAATGACATGCGACTTAAACTACGCTGAGCACCAGAATTACATTACATTGTGTCGAACAATTGTTCACACGCAACATGTTACCAAATGTAAGCATAGCATTAAAAAAAGGGCTGACAAACTTGCAATGTTATTCATTGAGCTTAGTTCATGTTTTAACAGACCTTGAAAGCGATAACGAAAACGGCCCTTATATCGATAGAAATCAAATTTTGTTTGCTCTATCGCTTTCTTCCAAATCAAGAGTTCCTTTGGTCAGTCATCATTTGCCGTCGATGGCATTCAGTTACTATCGTTTATCTTTGGCTTGCCTGTTACGAGTTGTGTAGTAAGCTACTGCTCTGTGGCCATGGCCGTGACAGTCGACGGCATGTATTTACTTACCCACCTGACCGTCGTCGGCGCAGAGAGACCTTTATGCGAACCCCTACCGGCAAACATTGTGGGCCCTCCGAAAGAGGCAACAGCGTGGAAACGTAAACCAGACTGGTACAGCGGACTAATTGAAACGGTGACAAGTTCATGGGAATATTTATGTACCGCTTGCCCCTTTTTGCCCTGTTTTGAGCGCAAAGTGCAATTGTGCTGCATAGGAGAATTCCCGCCGGCGGTAAGAGCATAACCGCGTGCAGCATCACACTGGAGAGTCTTTCTTCTTTCTCCACATTATCTCCGTCCGAGCCCGATACATTTTTTGCAGCTTAGGCAGCAACAACTTACAGGAACTTGCCACAATTGCCTCCGGGAAAGGGCAAAACCGTTCACGACGGCCGATAGCGTGTATAATAGTTTAGAGGCAAATTACAGCGCGAGTAATTTAGCTGTCACATAGAGAACTGGTTCTTCTTTTTTCCGCACGCTGAAGAGTTTGTGGGCTGTAGGGGATTTAGCGGGATACTACGGGTAAACACACACACAATCACCCAACAAGTAGAAGAGTCTGAAAATAACAGTTCATTTCTACACCCGGAGGGAAAAGTCCAGGGTTTATACTTTCTATTGATGTTTTGTGGGAGTATGGATGGATTTGTAAAGCAAATTTAAAACTCATTTCAATCACAAACCCGGTTGGATGTTCAGCGAACATAGTTGGCAAAAGGTGGTCTGGCGAATAATTTGACAATTTTCGATGTTAAGTCGGGTAGGTTCGAATGGTTTTCCTTTAACAAAGGTGAAAGTTATACCAATGCAATGTATTTAAATGTTGTAAGGAATGCCATAATATACGTATTATGATATTTTTAATAGATGATGATATTCTTTACCAGATATCAAGAAAAATTTTAATGTGAAAATTAAATTCAGTTGGAAAACTAGGAAAATTTAAATTAACACTTCACTTGATTACTTGTTAAACAGATAAAAATTGGCGCATTCGACACTAAAGAAGTTTGTAAGTCACAGACGAAATAGGCCTATCTGTCAAAGTATAAGCTTTTTTAGTGGAATTTAAAGAAATTTACTCACGGTTACTAGTTTGAAGAAGTGTTCAAATTTTTATGTTTTTAAAAAGTAAACAAGCAAAGTAATAATTTATTTTTTTCTAGGTTTTCAATAGCAATCGTCTTTTAAGAAGAATTGAAGTGATGAATTCAGGTAAAATAGTGTAGTGCTGAATAGATGTAGAGTTGTTATCAAATGTCCAACTCTTGGATGTATCAAGGCACATTGTTTTCAAATATCGTAGCAATATTAATGGCAAGATATTTGCTAAGTATATAAAACGATTCACAGGTATGCAGTATTACACAATCTTAGACGATTCGCAAGAAAAACAGAACTGCAATGCACATATGCCCGCGCTTGATCCAATCCTTGAATCATTTTTTAAATATTTTTTTGCGGTATGATCGATTCGATCCATCTTCGATTCTTTCATTCTGGATTGCGTGTCATTCTTATATATACACGTCTCCGGTCTACGGTCATCCGTTTTTGAATTTCTCCATAACTAGAAAATGAGAAGAAAGATTAGTAATTTCCAACCACCTCTATTGCTTATCTTGACAGATACGCGTATTTCGTCTACAATGTGCAGACTTCTTCAGTATTGACATGGCTGGGTAGCTCAGTGGTTACTCGTTCTGCAAACTGAGCAGATGGTCGGGAGTTCAATCCCAGGCCTGTATCATTCCTTGCTATTTGTCACTTGAAGTGTTAGTTTAAATTTTCCGTGTTTTCCAGTTTTGGTTTTTGCCAAAAGAGTGACTTTTGTTATTCAACAATAATGATATTAGCTGAAAATATAATTTTTAAAAGGATCGAATGAAAAGCGTGGAGCAACAACTCCCTAAAATACCTCATTAATCTTCAACGCTTATAGTGCTTTTGAGTGAGCGTCTAGTTACAACTAAAATACACCAGGGCAAATGGTATATTTCAACTGCAATGATGCTGCCCAAGAAAGCTGAGGTAATTTACAGCTCGAAAAATTGAATTGATTGGACCAGTAATCGTGGTTACTTAATTCCCCGAGAGGGCAATTCATATTTACGGCATTTTATTTCTACTCAAGGAAAAATGAATGCAACTCCTTATAAAATATTTAAATACCCTGAAAAGGACCTTAAAGTTGCATTTCAAAACTTTGCTGAACAAAGAAGTTGTCTCCATCCTATTCGGTTCATGGCTGCTCTTCGAGAGCCTCGCTGTCGGTTACGGGTACTCAGGTTGCCTTCTACATGATCAATAAACCTTTCTCGCTGCTCGCTTCTTGCTGTTGTGCCCGTCGGATCGATACAGAGCATCATTTTAACTGGGCAGTTGTGACAATTTTATGATATGCCCAGCTCAACGTATGAATTTAAACAGTGTGAACGATGATAGGTTCTCATAGCAACTGACGCAATTCGTGGTTCATTAGCCTCCTCCATGTTTCGTCCTCCATCTGCACTGCACTGTGGATAGTACGCAACACCTTCCGTTCGAAGACACCAAAGGCGCGTCCTCCTCGACGAGCAATGTCCATGACTCACGACCATAGAGTACTAACGGACAATTTGATGGTTTGTAGATGGTTTGTCTTAGCGTTCTTTGCTAAGCAGGATTGCCAACCATAATTTGCCTTTGTATCTCTCTGCTGGTGTCATTATCGGCAGTCATCAATTAGCTCAGATACACGAATTTGTCTACCGCCTTAATTGTATCACCGTCGATTTGAACTTGTGGTGGGAGGCCAACATTGTCTCCTCGTGAGCCCACTTCCCCTATTTTTTTTGTTTTTTTTTTTGTAAAAATGACTGGTCCAATCGCCCTAGCTCCAGCCTTAAGTAAATTTAACTTTTTAAACACTCCTTCGGCATAGTAGGGTAGAAAACTTCATTGGCTTAATTGTCCATTGTTGAGTCATCGTTTCGATGAACCACATTTGTCTTCGCTACCATCATTTTTATGAAATTCATCAATTGTTTTGAAACCCAAAAGATTCGCTCCCACTGAATTACTACTCTCATAAGCCAATGAGATCCTATCAGTCATTTTTATGTGTTATAGGCTGATAGCAAACAGTAGGCCAAATTTGAATGTAAGAAACATTGTTGAACTTTTAACAAAATCTCAAAAATCAGGACCTCACAATGAATCCAAACGTACCTATAAAAAGGTAAAATCATTTGAAATCCACCTGCAGCAGGTTAGTTTCGTTTTTGTGAGGATTTTTTGTAGAGAAAGTTGCAAAATGTAAGTTATGCTGAAAAGGCCAAGATTTGTGCCAGAAGCCTCATAAACTTGAAAGGAGACATTAAGTGTTTGAGTCATTATTGAAGTGGTTCTGCTGACTAATTCGAAGGCTTTGTTTTTGCTGACCTCTAGCTGCTGATAAATTTTCTGTCGGCTGATATTTTGTCGGTTTTTTCATGCTAGACACCTTTGCGTTGGTTGCCTTCCCGATCGTTACCTTTTCACTGGTGACTTGTAGTCAACTTTGTATCCGTGTGCGTAAGGGTGCTGAATTACGGATAAACTCTACCTCAAACGCATATATGCTACCGAAACCTCAAATTAAAACCTTTTGCCGATGAAATTAACGATAATTCAACAAATCCCGTTTAGTCATATAAATTCCGTAGTTCTTTTAAAGTTTTAAAGCCAAAATCAACCAACGAATCTTTTTTCAAATGAGTGTTCTTGATTAAAACAGAGCAACGCAATATTTAAAATGACAAATGGGCCAGATAAAGGACGAAACGTAAATAAAAAACGTAAACTAAACAAAAACTCCAATCTCAATCTGTTTAACATCTATTTACAAGCTTTACTCGTGTTGAACAGTACGTGCTTCTAAGCTACAAACTTTTTCACTAATCATACCCATGGAAACTTTGTACGGACATACCTGCGCAGGTTTTACTGATGACGGTGATGACCGGCCAAACGAAGTAGTGCTGGTGACGGAACAAAGCGATGATAATTTCTGGCGATGGCGGTGGTTCAGAAATGGCGACGGTTCCGAAATGGCAACGCTTGACCGCACAAATGGCCTGCTGTGGTGTATCTGGACCCATGCGCAATATGGCCGAAACTAGAGTTGCGGAAAGAGTGTCGGAAGGCTAAATCGGAAGATCTCGTCGAGAATGTCCGGAATTGTTCGTCCCCTCGAATATAGAAGCCGCTTTCTCAAGCCATCCGGCTTCACGTACCTTTCCGTCATGACCGAGCGAGGTTGAGGGAGACTCCTTTATTTTGTGCTAGGTTCGGATTAGTGCCCAACACGTGGCTACGGATCACCAAAACCGCGCTCTCAGCAACCTTTTCCACAGGGGTTGTAACAGGTAATAAAACTACGACAGATTCTTGGCGACCGTCAGAATAACTCTCCTCCGTTTAGCTACCTAAATAAGCGTGGCTTTGCAGGGCGCACGAATCTGGCGGTCTAGCAGATGACGTAAACCAAATTGCTAAAATCACCTCCGTCTAGAATCCACGATCGTCGAACAAGGAATATGAAGCCAGCTAGTACAATACATGAAGCCCGTCGAACCTTGTCCAACGCAAAATGGCAAAATTACAATCAATAATCACGTTAAACATTTAGTAACATTACCATACCCACCATCCAATTCCATACAGTTTCCTCAGATTCCCTTGGGCTTTTTCTTCGTTTCGTTTCCGCTTAACCTGAGCTCAGTATTTTTCTATCGGGTAAAGTTCTGAACAATCTGGATTAACTATTTTTGGCAGGTATTTGACCTCTTGTTTTTTAATACATTTCAGGACAGATTTCTCATAGTGAAAAGTGGCCAATTCAGGAAAAAGGCCGTTTGTGCAGACATGCTTTTTCGTACACATTCTTGCTGATAGTGCCGATAGGAACGAAACTTTTGGACTTTCGACCACAACTACATATGGCCTGCCATACCAAATACTTCTGCTCAAATCAAACCACCTTCTTTGTCTAGAAATGCTGGGCAATGACGTTTCTTTGCATTGCGGCATGTTGGTCTTTTCGTTGCGGTATGTTGAAAGTCTTCAAGCACATTAATTTCATCATCCATTATGATACAAGAATTTGTTTTTATGTAAATTTTATGTAATAAACGAAGCCATGCAAGTGTGTGTGAGAGACATTTGCTTCATTGCCGTATCGTCGAGTGCCCCGACAATCGAAGCAACTGTTAAGCTTATATTCATCTTTCCATTTTGTTAAGGTGGCTAAATGGCATTTCATTCAGTTAAAGTGGCTAAATGGTAACAAACTTGTGCCATGACGCAGGCGCCTCGGTTCGAATCTCATTTGCGTAGCGTGATCGGTTTTTTTTGTGAGTCATTGAATTTCCGGACTCAAATCCTATACTCAACACTAATACACTGCACAACCTCACTCACACATTGAATTTTTCAATGTGTTGCTTTTTTTCCCACGACCAATGTTGTATTTTTTCTCCAAATTACGATCCATTACGAGAAATGAAACAAAATCATTACAATGCAATTGCTTTTTTACTTTGGGTGTGCAGTGAAATTTGGAATTTCATCACGGTTGGGAACCTTTTTCACTTTGTACACCTTCATGCATCTACGTTACTTTTTGCACATATGATTTTGATTTTTCAACTTTGCGAGCCATATTTCACACAGGAAGATTGGGGTTTTCTCAACAGAGATTACCACATTCTTGTCCATATGGCGGGAGCATACGTTTTGGTTTGTTCCGCTTCCAAACCTTTCAATCCACAGTCATGCGCTAGTCAAACAATTTGCAAACACTAAACTCGGGTCGTTTTTGGTATTTTCAGTTTCTTGGCAAGATCAAGTACCGACAACGTCAGATTTTGCTGCCGTTTGTACAAAATGCGTTTGCGCACTTCTACTTGATTTGATGCCATTTGATCCAATGCAACAAGATTGCAAACATGTTGTACCCCGAAATATAGTGGAGAGTTTTAGCTATCACAAAATTGAAATGTTTCAGCGAGCTATGAAATAATTCAAAAACTATACTGGATGTGTCAAGTGTCAAAAATTCAGCGTAGACAGGCTTTATTCTCAAAGACGGTATTACATAAAATCTTTGTGAACGTTCCTTGTATGGCGTTAAAATTGGATTTCGTCTCGTATAAAAGTAGCAGTTTCCAAGTGTGTACCAGGAATGCTTGCCTAGTTCAGCAGTCAGCACTAGAGTGATTGAGTGGTTTAGTATGCAAAATTGATCATGAGACATTATTTTATTGTTTTTTGTAGTTAACATTCTACGGATAAAAATAAGCAGCATCACTGCCTATATCAAGAAAGTTGCCATTCATCCGATCCAAATATAGCAGATACGCCTATTATGTAAGGCGTTCATCCGCGTTTTTCAATTTTATTAAAAAAAATTAAAACAAAAATGAAAAAATGAAGAGCGCGTAGCATAACGCCCTTTTACTGACCGCTGTAGAAACATTACAAGTTACATCATGATTTTATGGAATTCTACGAAGTAAAGTTTATAATCTTCATAATGACTACCGGCACTTTAAATATTTGTCAGTAAAAAATCCTGGAATTGATACCGAGGAGCTGAATACACTATTCACCCTATCACCGCAAATGTTGAAACTTTGTTACAAATCCATTTTTTCCACCAAAGTCATTCTGTGAGCCAACCAAAGTCATTCAAGTTACCAGCTGAAACCAATGATTTTCTGTTCACAATGTTCTGTAAGTGTAGCTTAATAAATGGTACAATAATTTTCTCTTCTACAACTTTTCTCTTCTACAACTTGATCTCAATTTGAGTTAAACATTTTCTTTGCTAAACTGATCACTGCTCTCCAATTTCATTCCACTTTCGATCTAAGCGGAAGGTCGCTCATACTCCGGTTGTCCAGCTGAAGCTAGTCAAACCACTTCCGTCTTTTTCCCTCCGATCCCCCCAACCAGGGGGCTCTGGCAGATAGAACCCTCAACTGCTCACATATGCGCCAATAGGAAAGATCAAGAAGAAAGCCAATAACAACATCTTGGAAATGGGAGCAGCGAAATTATATAACAGTAAATGTGTTTCCTGTAAACATGTGACGCGTCGTTTGTGCATCAAGTTGTCGTGCATGGCTTTGGGGCGCCGACAACTGCCCGCACTCGGCCGTTTGTACCGGGTCTGTCCGATGGTGGCTTCGCTTCTCTTCTGTCTCCAATCATCTGCTTCTCTACACAGTTGGTGATTTAATTTATTATAGTCTCGTCTAGAAATTGGTTTATGGCCAAGATGCTTTCTCTCTAAATCTCTGTCGACACATCGGGGGGCAAACTGGTTTGTTGATCTTGGCCTCACGGAGAAATGCGCCATTTTTCTAATTATTATTTGGATACCTTTCCTGTAGCTTGGATCGTAAAGCCTGGGCGGTTTGTGTAGGCTCGGTGAAAGGTTCTATCAGCGCGGCCAAAGGAAACCACCACCATAATCGTCAATTTTACTGCTATCATTATATGCTGATGGAGTTTACCGACACTGTGAAATGTGCTTCTGATGGCATAGAATGTGGTCTGCCATGAAAGCATGGGCGGGAATTATATTGGCAAATTGATAGAGAGCCACTGCTGTCTAATGGGTACGCCTTGAGGCAATGGACTCTTCGACATGACAATCAAGCGAATATACAATTGACCCTTAAATGAATATTGATGAGAATGAGCAGATTCACATAGAGGCAATGGCAGGAAAACACACAGCAATTTAATTTGAATAGGAATGACAGATGAGAACTCGTCTACATCCTTGTGGAAAAAATAGGAAGCACTTAATACCTGGTTATATCAATGTTGGTGTGCTTATGCTAGTATACTAAAAATAATCTAAACAAGTTGTCAGCATAATATTATCTGTGTTCAGTATGTGTGTTTCAAAGAAAACTAAAACGTTTGATGATTGGCACGTTAAAAAATCTATAATTAAAACGGGATTTGAAATTACCTGTTTGTCATGTTGCTTTGCTTCTATAACAGTTTATCTGCACATTCTCACATAACTCGAGAAAAGGGTCTAGCCCTGTTGAATGGCACTCTTTTTTTTAAGTTGCCATAGAAACATCAATAAAGTTTTAGATATGACTCATTGTATTGATTTTGTGCAAACTTAAGTAAGAGACCCGATGCGAAACTGAAGACAACACTCATGGTTCTTACCGACAGAAAAGGAATTCAAAATGATTTCTGTCAGTCGGTTTCGGGCTCGATTCTGCTTATTTAAAGAACGACGTTCAGCATTAGGAATGTCAATTATGAGAATCGATCAGCGGTTCTTGGTTGGGGTGTTTTATCGTACAACCGCAACTTTTATTCCAATATTGAAACATATCTGGGACACTGGGTGAACATTCGTCTCAGTTTCTTGCAAAGGAATTAGGAGCATTCACTGTGTGTGGATTGAAATTCGGGATATACATATGACTAGTTTCTGTACTATAAAGGGCGAACACGAAATTATTGCGACACTGAAAATGTCATGCCAAATGTCTTATAATGTTTAGAATCAAACCAAAATTTTAGGGTAGTTTTATACATATATTTACTTCAAAAATCAAAAGAAAAGTTAATCGATGGAGCCTTGAGTGTAAAATTGAACGCATTTTCGCTTGATGCCCTCCATCAAAGTCTTTACAGAGTCATCCGGAACCAGTTTCTCAGTTTTTTTTTTTCATTTTCTTAACATGTCCTTCTCGTCTTTGACTGTCTTCTTGTTCTTCCGAAGTTCCCGCTTCATCATTGCCCAGTACTGCTCCACCGGGCGCAGCTCCGGACAGTTTGGCGGATTCATGTCCTTTGGAACAAAATGGACAGAATTGGCCTCATACCACTCCAGGACACTTTTAGAATAGTGACATGATGCCAAATCTGGCCAAAATAGCGGAGCTTCGTCGTGCTGCTTCAAGAACGGCAAAAGGCGCTTCTCGAGGCACTCATATTTGTAGATCTCGCCATTTACTGTGCCCTGTGTCACGAAAGGCTCACTCCTTAGTCCGCAAGAGCAGATGGCCTGCCAAATGAGATATTTTTTTTCCTCTGTTCGGGACATAAACCACTGCGACCAGTAATTTGATCTATTGTAGTATATCCCGTAGCCTTTGATTAGTGCATGTCAAGTTACTTCATCACTATTGAGAAATGATGAAGTATTCGGTGTTGTTACAGTTGTCATTGTTTGTTTTGTTGACAATGAATCAGGTTTTATTGAAAGTTTCCGCTGTTTAAACCCTTTGTGAGCGACAGTACTCTTCAGAGGCGCGCCCCTTTATCAGTCAAAACCGGATTCATTGCAAACAAAACAAACAATAACTCCGATAGTGACCATGCATCAGAACCCTAGTCATAACCAATTCAAACTATAGAACATCAAATAGAAAATAAGAATTCACATAAATGAAGAATAACTGTGTTTTTTTTATTCCAAGCTCATCCTCGGTGGCGCAACCCGAGTATTGTCACTTTTCACAAGACATAATGTAATAAGGCCAATTATACGTTCCTTTGACTAATATGTTCCCTAGTTTGAATTAATTCGGACTAGGGTTCGGTGGTAGATCTAATACCCCGTAACGCACCACTAAAAGGTGATCTACCAGCGTTACGGGTTAAATGAGATATTTGGAGGCGAACTTCGACATTTTCTTCTTCTTAAATTTGTCGTCCACATATGTAGAACTTGATCTTGCCGGTGAAAAACTCCAACCCAAGAATTTGCTTAAAATCGGCTTTTATATACGTTTCGTCGTCCATCACACAGCAGCCATATTTTGTCAGCATCTTCTCGTAGAGCTTCCGTGCCCGAGTTTTAGCCGTCGATTGTTGCCGCTCATCGTATGCATGCAATCCAGCTCTCTTCTTTGCATTCTGGACGTAGCTCTGCGACATGCCGATCTTTTTAGCCAAATCACGGCTTGAGACGTTAGGATTTGCTTTAATCATCCGCTTCACCTTTCCCTCCGTCTTTTTGTTCTCCGGTCCCGGTTTTCTTCCAGCTCCTTTGCCGTGGTCCAACGTCAACCGCTCCTGGAACCGCTTCAACACTCTGGAGACGGTTGAATGGTGAATGTTCAACATTTTTCCCAACTGCCGATGCGACAGGTCAGGAAATTCCAGGTGTTTGGAAAGAATTTGTTCTCTCGACTCGCATTGGTTCACCTCCATTGTCGTTGAATCGAAAAACACGACTTCGAGTTTGACAGCATGTAAACAATACACATCAATGAGAAAGTGTGGTTGATTTTTACCCAATGGTAAAAAAGTTATGCCCTGTTGAATGTGTCGCAATAATTTCGTGTTCGCCCTTTACTCCCTAAAAGCTTCTACTACTGTAGGACAGTGCTGACTGAATCGTGAAAATACTAATGAACCTACTTTACAATTCATTTCCAGGTATGCTTCTTTACTGAAATTGACGTTCTCTATCGGTGCACTCTACCAAAAAGTTATGTGACATCGGTACTTTGAGATCGACACATACACGTGACTTTCAAGAAATAAGAACCGGGTGGAAGAGACGATACCATAAATTTAATCAAAGACATCTTTTGTTGAGTTGCTCATGATTTTTTTTGTTAAGACATAAGTTTGCATGAAATCATTTTTTACATGTCTCGTTTTATTCTATGGCGGGATCATTTTACTGGTCAAAAAGAAAGGAAGCGATAAAACCGTGAACGGATATCGTCCCATTTCCCTCCTGAATTATGACTACAAAATACTTGCAAGAATCTTAAAACTGCTGATACACAGCTTGCTACCGTTTGTGCTATCAGACCACCAAAAATGCTCGAATGGACACCAATCTATCTACGAAGCAACATGCCGTATTCAGGACAATCTTTGTCAGTTGAAGCACCAGCGTAAAAATGCACTGCTAGTTTTGTTTGATCTTGATCATGCCTTCAACAGAGCAAGCCACCAATTCCTTAAACGAACAATGGCGAGGATGAACTTTAACCCACAATTTGTAGATCTTCTTGCTTCAATTTGGATAAGTCTTTCTCTAAAGTTCTTATAAATGGAAGCCTTACACAGGAAATTAAAACTGCACGTTCAGTACAAAAAGGCGACCCATTGTCAATGCATATTTTTGTTTTGCACCTACAACCACTTCTTGATGCTATTTCACAAAAGCTCCCAAATTCAGTCTTCAACGCCTATGCTGACGATATTTCCATGTTCTGTAATCACGAACGAGAACTAATAGAAGTGTCCAATATTTTCATTGGATTTGGTTCAATCTTCGGTACGGTCTTAAATAAAAGCATGACAACTGCGGTCATGGTAGGAAATTTCAATTTAACAGCGGATAACGAATGACTAAACATTGAAAACTACGTGAATATTTAAGGAGTAAAAAATTGAACTACCAATCGGTGCTGAACGGTTAACGGACCAGACTTTGGTTGCTTAGTCATAGAAAACTGAATCTTATCCAGAAGATCATCCTTATCAATACATACGTAACTTCAAAAATCTGGTACGTGGCTTTCAAGAAAATACAGCGATATCTAAGGGTTTCATGAACAAAATCAAGACAGAAATCGGGAAGTTCATCTGGCATGGTCAAACATTGCAAAGAGTAGCAATAGCCAACCTCAGTTTGCCGAAACATCTAGGTGGTTTAAACCTACACTGCCCTAAAATTAAAGCCAAAGCGTTGCTGATCAACCGCTTAATGAGCCGTTCACATCAACTGCCCTTCCTCAGTAGTTTTTTGGGAAACCCAACTACACCTGTACCATCCACGTTTTCTCACATAGCTGTACTAAGAGCACAATTTCCAAGACAATTGCCTTTCCTTCCGGACCAATTAACCACCTCACCGTCATCTCAAAGAATTTAACAACATTTCCTGCAACTGCTACCAAATCCTGGAATTTTATCAGCAGAAACACGTGACTGGAACACTATCTTCAAGAATATTCACAGCAAAATTATGACTTCAGCACAGCGCTCAAATTGGTGCATGGTAATACATAAGAAAATAAAACATCGAGAACTGCTGTTTCGCCGCGAAGTTATTCCAGACCCGTACTGTGAAATGTGCCCCGGAGAACCGGAGACAACAATTCACAAGCTTTTTCGTTGTCAACGAGTTAGGGATATGTGGAGGTTTTAGCGGATTTATTACACAAGAGCTTAGTTTACGTAGCTTGGAGCCTGAAGAATACATTCACCCCACCCTGAAAAATATCAGTCGCAACACGAAATAATCGATAATTAAATCTCTAGGACTTTTCTTGAGCTACTGTATTGATGAACCAGAAAGTGACATAGAGACAATTTTATGTTTTATTTATTCTATAACAGCTGAATAGACGCAAAATATAGGTTTATGTTAAAAAAAAAAGACAAATTCTTTTCAGAGAGCGAGTAATGGCGCTATAACCATAAGCCATAGGGAGCTAGGACTATAGTTAATGCTAAAGTCTCAACCGTTTGAAGATAAATGGAGCATCACTTAACCCTCTTAGACTAGATGCTCCCAACGACCATTTAGAATACATTTTTGTTCTGTGCACCAAACAGGGCATTCTGTTCAACTATTCTCTCCGACTATTCATTTCCTTTTTCCTTTGATATCTACTGAAGGCTACGTGGGTTCCCCGTGTCTTTTTAAGGTAGATACCAAATCCTCCCTATCACCAACGGTTGCATGGACGTGGCCAGGTGAGCGATCGAGGAGTGTTTTCGTGGTGATTGTTGCGTGAAGAAACGTATCAGAAGCTGGTTTCGTTTCATGGTGGCATGCAATGTCTCCAACGAATTATTCCCCATCGTAGCTCCATCCACGAGGTGTGCAACCGTTAATGCTAATGCTAACATTAGCTAATGCTAATGTTAAAAAAAAAAGACAAATTAATATATGGCTTATTAAACTAGTGTACAAAATGCAATATAAAGTTAGAACTTTAATGGTTGAACAACGTTTATTACGCAAAATCCTTCGCTGAATTCAATGCCGTAGTCAAAAATAAGGTAGAGCCGCTTTTGCGACGTACAAATACAAAAAAAAATGAATTGTTGACACCAAAGTGCAACAATTTTATATCATTAATTTTTGAAAATGAAGCTTTATAAATTTACTATCGGTAACTTGAAGACTATGTCCTGATGACAAACATAGTTTTGGAGTTATTGAAAAGTTAATAGTATTGCAAAAGTTAATTTTTCTCGTTTATCAACATTTTCAAAGAGATAAAACGATTCAAAAATTCATTTCATTGATGAATCATTAAGCCTATTAAAATTGGAGAAAATGGGCCTTTAATGGATGAAATCAATTGGAAATGATGGAAGTTATGAGTGTTTTTGTAGAACACTTAAAAATGTTGCTGAAATACAACAGCTTTAGAGTTTCACTACTAGGTGTCGTTGTAAGCATCCAAACATCGCATATTCAGTTGTCATATGAAATTCTTTTCTCGATTAATCAATATGATTGAGGCACACCGAGTTGATACAAAAAATACTTACGATTTCGTCACCAAAATTTTCCGCGAAAAAATCCAAATGAGAATGGAGGAAATGTTTCCTCACACCTGTGTTCAATGATATAAAATTTTATGAAATAAGTTTTTCTTTTATTTATTTATTTTCCGTCCATTTTCCATTTTCTATTTCTTCACATGGTGACAATCACCGACGCCAGGAAGACGACTCCACCACCTGGAGCCTACCTAACGACTCATGACTATGAGCCGGGACCAACGGCTTTACTTCCCTTCTGAAGGAAGACGTGACCACTTTTTTTCGCCTCTGAAAAAAACACCGACGTCGACTGGGATTGAACCCAGACCCACTGGGGTGCCAAGTAGCAGTCACGCTTACCACTTTACCACCGACGCCGGTGTATATAAAATTAGTTATAACAAATAAATTATTATTAATTTAGACCAATTTTTTCATAATTTGTTTGCATGTCGTTTTCCACATAATCAGGACTTCTGAAATTTCCCAAAAAGTTTGTGACAACATTTGGACATACTGTTTCGTACGGAATGCTGGTCCTTCTATTTGCCACGCTTTGATGAACTTTTTGAATAACCTAAGTTTTATATGTAGTGATGGAAGTAATATGCGATCTATTTCCTCGATGGGATCGTTTTTTAACGTTTTCTTTACTAACTGTGAAACTATCCCGTTTTGGCCAATATTTTCGGACGTAGTGTTCCTTACGAGCTCTGCTGTCCCATTTTCACACAAAAAAACATATATTTTGTGTTCCCTGTTTTGGATCCCTGTTGCAATCCAGTCAACATGGCAACAAATTAAAAATCGGATTTGTTTTTTCAATTGAGTTGATTGAAGTTTATCAAATTTAACAAAATCCATTGCGTAATTCGGATTTCTCCTTCAATAAGTCGAGTTCTCGCACCAAATTATTAAATTCGGATTGTGAAAACAATTTTGGGTTTCTTTCCAATTGCCCCTCGAATTCCTCCTCGTTTTTTGTAACGGTTGATTCAACAGAGGGCGTTCGCTTCCGCTTTGGATAAACAGGATAACTGAACTTGAATGTGGAACAGGTTATATCATAGAAGCCACTTGTTGATACTCAACTTTTTTGTGACGTCCTTGCTGCTTAACATTTTCTAAGCAGAAATAACAATCCGTTGTATGACAGAATGGTCAACGTCATATGGAGGGCATGTCAAAGGACAAATAGCGACTGACAGATAACAAATAAGTAAGTCAGTAAGTGAGACATTAACATTTATTAAAATTAGATGATGTAAGATAATGTCGATCAGAAAAGTACTAAGTACTACGATGCTATATATCGTTTTTATGAAAATTACCCAAGAAATCAATTTACCTTGCGCCTGACATCCACCTAGCCAAGCACATTTTGCACCAACTACATAACACTTTTGGAATCCACAGTTTGTCAAAGTCTCCAGGATCAATTTTAAAATAATGCCCATGTGCAGTTGGCAACGAAGCAGTAAAGTTGACCGGTTTTGTAAAAATACAGTTTCCACAGGCATAACAAAACTTTTGTGGATCATTTTTACACTTGAAATCACGTTTCGTCGTACACATGGTTATTCAATGTTGAAGAACAAAGCTGTCACATTGGATTGATTGCGTTAGGTTCTCGCCGAGCGGTTACACGAACGCTCATTAAAAAAATTTAATAAACAAGATTCTTTGGAAAATTTGCAGGAAAAGTTAAAAAAATGCAATAAACTTTTCAATAACTTCAAAACCATTTTTTTAATTAGAATATTGAACATAAATGAACGATAGATAATTTATTAAGCTTCATTTTCATAGAAGAAATTCTTAAAATTTAAGTACTTGATCCAAAGATATTCCCTTTTTTTAAAAGTACTTTTGTCCCAAATCCAAAAAATCAAAATATATTTTAAAAACGGCTCTACTTCATATTTTTTCTGACCACGGACTAGAATTCAGCGCATGATTTTGCATTGGTGATGATCCTCATCTTATCGAGTTCAAAAATGCTTTAAACTAGTGTTATGACCGGATGTTTAGCAATAATTTTACCATTTCCATTTATTTAATCCTGTTGAATTATCAAATATATTTACATGAAATCTCAATGTCATGTCAAAATGCCTTCAGATCACTTTCCCTCAGTAAAAAAAACTTCTTATCTTCACACACAAAAAAATCAACAAACAAACCGGAAATCAACGAACTAAGCATTAAAAACTATAACACTTTGTTGAATAACCAAAAGGTGGTGCATCTTTCGGCCTTTCGCTTTGTCTAGAAAAAAGCAAATGAACGTCATTTAGCTGATTTCAATTTCGATTTACTATAAGTACAGGTAAAGGAAAATTGGTGGCTGTAGTAGTCAATTGGATTGTGATTGGCAACTAGGGATGAATCCACACTAAAGTTGACTAATCATAACATTTTGAAGGCTGAATGTGATCTGTGTTCGGAAGCATGCGACTCGTCCAAACCCCTATTTAAGTTCGTGTTTATCAATTTTCTCCTGCTGCGTGGTAGGTCGATGAGTGGCAATAGACATCAGTTTGCTTCTGCATGTCAACATTGTGTCATTTTTTTCATTGATTCGAGTTGTAGTTTGTTTTGCGGGTGCATGCATGAGAAACACTGTAAAGGTGGGAAACAACCGCGGGCATTTAACATTACGCGAACAACATGCAAAACTCGTTTCCTGGCAGCGGAAGATCCGGATTATGAGATCCATTGAGGACTTTATTATCTTGTTCGTCAGGTTTCAATGATAGGTGGGACTTTCGATTTGTTATCATAAAACGATAAAATTCATTTTCTGTTTGTCGATGGCATACTTTCACCAACAACCGAACAATTTTGCCTAGTGTCATGTCTTTTTTCATTGGTTTAATATACTGGAATCAATCGGGCAGTGCTAGCTTTTCCGTATGAGGTAAGTAATCTTAGTGGCCAAGATAAAACAATGTACAGTGAGCAAAAACCGGATCTTTCAACGTCGCCTTTTCTTAGGTATTTTTTGATTAATTGATTGCAAATGGTTTCATGGCCGGCAGACAATTGTAATTGACCCATTTGTCCTCGGGATGAGTTAAGGAATGTATAAAATTGAACTTAAGATTTCATGAAATTTTTGTGACATGAGGCTAATAAATTGCATAGGAGATTAGTCCTTCTTTAAACAACAAGCAGTTTCTCTGCTTACATGCCATGAACAAAATTGTAGTAATCATTTCTTGAAATCTGCATGACATGATATCTTCATTCCTTCTTTCAATCATGCAGCATCTGATGTTTTGTTGGTAGTTTATTCTCATTTGCAATAATAAATATTTTTCTTTGTTATTCAATTTCTTGTCATTAGCTTACAGTTGAAATAAAAAAAACTACATACACTCAGTAGCAAAAAAAAAAGCCGAGCAAAATTTTGCTTCCAAAAAGCGCCATGTTCAAATTACTGTAACTTTGTCAATTATCAATATTTTTTGCTGAAACTTACACAACACTATGAACAATGTATAGAACTTGTGTGGTCAAAATTTTATGTTGATCAGGTTCACTTCGGCTTTTTTTTTTGCACCGATATTTTAGCACGGACAATATCGGGTGAAATAGGGAAATTCTTATGTTGGTGCGTCAACTTTGCTCGGCTTTTTTTTGCTACTGAGTGTAATTATAACAAATTTGGGACTTAATGAAATCAATTATTATGGAAGATTTTTTTATATCAATCAAAACCAGTTTTTTCTTGCATACGCATGAGCTTAACAACAGTAACAACAGTAGGGATGCTATTGCGACCACTCACAAAGTATGATGGTGGTTTTTCACCAAGAAAAGAGTAACCGAAACAATGTATACGCTCTATTCCCGATAGCAAAATAATCCTGAAAAATGACGGTTTTTACGGTATGACGGTAAATTACGATACAATAATTGGGAAATCCATGGATGATCCGATACTATATACCGTATAATATTTTTATAATGAATATTTCCATTTTTCGTGGTTTCTTACTCAGCCGCTGGATGCCAGGACAGACGCTGTTTGAGCCGCACCTCCTTGGTGGGCAGACGCTCGGCACGCATCTCCTCAATCTAGCTGAAGGACAACAGTGCCCAGGCTGCACTACCAACTAAGTATGCAGCCCTTAGCTGGCGGTCTTTGTCATCTCTTGACTCGTGGTAGCATGAGAAAGGAACTTGTGAGAACCTGAGTTATGTTGCGGGAACGCACGCTCTTTTGCGAATCACCATTTTACAGCCCGCGGGATATTGCAATTTGACATAATTTAATTTAATATGGAAACTCGACAGACGTATTAGCAAGATGCCTAGAGGCTGATCCAAATTCGATTTAACCTACTTGCAATCATAATGTTATTTTTTTCTGTTTTTAAATTTTAAAACAACAAACAAGAACCTTGAACGTGGAATTGTTATTCCTATTAACCTCGAGACGGTTGCGAGTAATCGGCTCTATCCTCCTAACTTTACACTCAGTAGCAAAAAAATAGCCGAGCAAAATTTTCTTCCAAAAAACGCGTTGTTCAACCTTCTGTAACTTTGTCAATTATCAATATATTTGGCTGAAATTTTGACAACGTTATAACTTATATTTCGACCTTATGTGTCCAAAATTATCTGTTGATAAAATTTATGAATTTGAAGTTATCATAACATATGTGAAAAAAGTCATTTTGGACATACCAATTTCAAAAAACCGTATTTCTGTGAAAAATTTAGGTAGCATATTAAAAATTTCTCCATGATTTAAAAAAATACAGAAATTTATGTGGACAAAATTTGAACTGTTTCCATTGAGTGGTTTGGACTACAACTGGCGTCAAAGTTGAGGCTCCTTGTGCACCCATTATTGACCACGGTGAACTATCGGTGCAAATACAGAGCCGAGGCGAATTCATCTTATTAATTCGGCCCAAACCTGTATGATGACAACGCCTCGGCTTTTATTTTGCACCGATAAAGGGTGTCCACGATGAAATTGCCACACACAAAATTGATTCGCAAAATTCTAGTTTTCATCCGATTGCCATCAAATTTTCAGGGATTGAGAAATAACTATTAAACTTCATTTTACCATTTTACTCGTATTTTATTTACAGTCCATACGCAAATGCCCGCACCTTGGCCTTAACCCCGGCCATAAGATTCTGCACAACCTGTGAATCAACCGTTTTTTGCATGTAAACCCATACTTTCTTCAGTTCCTCGACTGTCTTCACTACCTTAGGTCGTTTAAGAAGGTGCTGCTTCATAATCGCCCAGTACTTCTCGATGGGGCGGAGCTCCGGTGTGTTGGGAGGGTTGAACATTTTCGGCACAAAATTGACCTTATTGTCCGCATGAGAGTGCCGGGGCCACAACCTTCTCCAGAACCTTGGTCTCATAGTACTCGTCGTTGATTTTCACTTCGTGCCGCGAAAGTATCAGCTTGGCTCTGTCCAGACTTTTCTTCGTTGTAGCCTCCGTTACCCCGTGAACCTTGCGTTTCTTATATGGCTTGTGTCCCAGGTCCTTCGTCTTGATCGTGTGGGCAGTCTCGTTTGACATATCCAGGCAGCAGCGGTCTTCCGGATCGAGCGGTTTATTTTTCAACGAACCCGCTCCTTCACCACCTTTATGGCTGCTGGCGTCCTCACTGAACGCGGCCGCCCCGATCTCGCACAGTCCTTGCCCGAGCCCGTCTCCCAGTACCAAAGGATGGTGGTATAGATGACATTCCGCTTCATCTCGTGGGATTTCAAGGAATATGTCACCGGGTGGCCCACCTCTCGCAAACAACTTTCCTACGACAGCACGGTACTCGTTCATCGTGCGCGGTAAACAAACAACAAATGACAGCAAGTCGACAGCTGACGATCCCTGGTTTCAGTTTTTTCATAGGTCCACTGATTTCATTTCACACTCAGGATTTATTTGCAGGTTTTCAGCATTTTAGCTTGCTTGGAACTTGACCACTCCGGATTTTCCAAGTATCTGTGCACAATATTTTTTCTTCTTTCGGGTTCCATTTGACGTTATTTCTGAACAAGATCGACTGCTTTGATCAAATTTGCTCCAGTTGTTCTCTATATTAACAAAACATTATCAAAGATTTTTGATTCCCAACAACATAGGCGTGCTAGCGGCGTGCGAGAGGCGTACCAATTTTCTTTTAGTCAGCCTTTATCTGATTGCAAAATCAGAAATTTTCTAGTAAACATAAAACTAAATAGTAAAAACAAATGTATATGTGATGGGGACAACTTCTCAATCCATGACCACAAAAAAAAATCTGCCGGGAAACTGCCCAAAGTCCATCGTTACGTATATGTTTCATCATCCATCAGTATGCATCCTAAGTACCTCGTCAGAACCATTCGATATAATTTCCGAGCGCGTATTTTGCCCATTTGGTTCTATGTGCTATGTCCTTGGTAATGTTTGTTGTTGATTTGGCTGATTGGTAGTTGCTGCGATTTGAGGGCACGATAAAACGATAACCTTTCCGTAGAAGGATCCTTTGGGCGGTACTTTTGATGGAATGGTAATTTTTGGCAATGTCGTCATTAGAGACTCTTGAGTTTATTCTTATCGTTCTCAATACCTTCCAATGCAGTTGCCGGTCATAAGATATACTACGACGTTTATCGTGTTCCTTCTCAACAATAGTTTTCCGCTCACAGGTACGTCTGAGGATACTATAGAATTAGCCAAGTTTTGCAATTTTTGAATTTTGGAAATTCAATTTCCTTTTTTTGGCTTTCATCCTTTTGAAATCGTTATAAAAAATTACCACTGAAACAGGAAAGCTTCTTAGACAGTTTAGAACTGGCAACAAGAAGCATAAAAAAACCAAGATTTAAAGTTCAATTTGGCAGACATGTGCGGAGAGATATTTTTATAAAATATCACAAAAATAAAATCCGTGATAAAAAAAAACTCGCGAAAAACACTTTTCATTGAATTAAAAAAAAACCATAGAATTCCGAATGACGATGCAAGCTTTTATTATTTTGAAACTGTCTTGCAGCGTTTGGCTTATTCGAGAATGCTAGAGTTTTTGTTTTAGCAGAAGTTTATATCCATTCAACAGATGAAAGATAATGATAATTACTGATATTCATGAAATAATACCGAAACATTTATTTAAAAGCCACGAATACTCGATTGCAGGTGTAAGGAGTGTGTACATACATACATTCGCCTATAATGACTATAGCTTGTGTCATGAAACCTCTAGCGTTATTTGATATTTTTATAGACTGGAACAATTTGTAGCTCCTAGGATATCCTTGTGAATTAAGATTGACAACTTTGTTAGTATGAGAAACAAAACCTGGAAAATGAATAAATGCAAAAATATTAGAACGAAATTGAAACAGTAGTTATTGAAACACAATTGAATATATCTTTGAACTACATGGAGGTTATGTGACGAAATGGAAACACTCTCGCTTTATAAGCGGTCGGCGATGGGTTTGATTCTCACCCTCCCCACTAACAACTATTCGTCAGCCGTTTGAAGAAAACATGCGCACCGCCCAGGATTGTATGCTATTGAAGAAATAATCTGCCACGCATCAGAGGGGCGCTCTTCCTCCATTGAAAAATAGAATTGACCAACGGCAATGGAATTGGACACTCATTCTTTTCGATCAACCACGACTACTACTGTACTTCGACCTATATGAAAGTAAATGAAAAAAAGGCAACAATGGGAGCAGAAAAAGTAAATGAATTAATACTCAAAAAAATATATAAACACATATGTAAATTCAACATGACACACCGTAGATTTTCTGACGATTCTTCCTTTTAATAATAATTAAAAAAAAAAATTAACAAAATACTGTCTTTATTATTTCTGCAGTCAATCGAAAAAGGCATTAAAAATTCAAAATGCAGCTCGCTTTTATAAAGATGATGCATGATCTTTTGTACAAACAAGTTGACTTATTATTTTTTTTTTAATAATCAATTATTTGTACAGGCTCAATCGAATTAACTTTACAGAGCCAAATTTTCATACATTTATACATCATTTATCTTAAAACTAAAGTTAGGAGGGAAGAGCCGATTACTCGCGGCCGTCTCGAGGTTAATAGGAATTACAAATTACGGATGGGAAAGAGGGTGGGAATTTAAAGTATGGTTTACATAACATATTACATTTAAATTCTAAATTATCTAAACACTTATAACTATACAATTTATGGTTTTCTTTTGACTTGAACATTTCTTGAAAAAGAAAAAAATAACACACACACATGCACATATTTAAAAAAACTTAAAGTAAACATACAGGTTAAACTAACTACAATCTAAGGCTAATGTTAGTCAAAAACACATAAATGAGTTTCATGTACTCCAAATCACGTACAGCCAAAATATCTCGAACTGGCACATTGGGTTGTCTACCTCGAGCCCGAAGGGACTCATAAAGCCTCGATCTGAAACCACGATGCTCAGCACAAGACCAAATAACGTGATCTGCGTCCTGATAGCCTTGTCCACACTCACAGAGATTGTTGTCGCTCAGCCCAACCCGGTATAAATGAGCGTTCAAAGAATAATGATTGGACATGAGGCGAGACATGACACAAATAAGTTGACTTATGTGAAAACACTAATCAATATACATTTTCTGAATCATAATTAATTTTCAATCATACGCTGTTAATTTATTTATGCCAAAAACAGAGACACCAAAATATAAAAAAAGAAAACAATAACAAACTGAACAAAACAAAACTTAATGGATGATCAATCCTCTCAGTAGTGGACTGGGATTTAGTACATTGGTTTTAAAAATGCGTAAACAATATTTCTAAGATCAAGAACAAAATCAAAACAAAATACAACCGCGTAATTTATACTGCATAAACATAAGAACAGAGTCTTTCATCTGGTATCATTAAATTTCGTGCAAACTTGTGCTTTTGTAAGATTTTGATTTTCTGGAATGCAGAAATTTTTTTTCAAAATTTAGACAAAATTTCAATAAAAAAAGAAATTGGATGTAATTTATAAGATAAAACAAACCTCGGCATTATTTTGCTCCGGCAGTGGAGCTGAACCACCTGTGGCTGAAAGGCTCCAAAATAAAGATAAATAATAATAAATAATTTTGCTTCGGCAGATTTTACTGCCTAACAAACTTTGTTTATTTTTTTATGGACAATTTTGTTGAAAAAATGTAGATGTTTCGTTCTAAAAATACATAGCAGAACTTATTGAAATTGAAACTTATCTATATGATTTTAAGAGTAATATAGTGTTAGATATCGCAGCCGATATGACTGCTTTAAGTTTAAAGCAATTTTCTTCCTCTAACGTTAGTTAGAAAATAACTGATAGATATTAATAATGGAAACTTTGTTCTGAAGTTGATTCGATCGAGCCAGTACAAATAAAAGAATTTACAAAAATGTCCTCCTCTCATCGAAAATTCTAGTCATAAAATAGGTCTTGCCTAGCTAAGCAAACTTGCCAAAGACAGCAAAGCACTACGTCATCCCATGGAGTTTTTAGTCTGTCCCATGCACCTTTATCGATCGAAACATTTTTAAACTTAAAAAGACCAACGTCCCAACAAACATCGGTGTTGAATTAGAGCTTTGCTTGAATTTGAAGAAGCTATTCAGCTGTTTCTTCTAGAATAGCTGAATAGCTTCTCCAAATTTGTTTGAACAAGCTCTAATTCAACACCGATGTTTGTTGGGGTATCTGTGGACAGATACGGTAAGGAACGGTTTTATCAGGGGTGACTGTTTTAATCAGTTGTTACGAAAAAGGTCTAAAACTCCTACATTTTCCAAATTATTTCACTTTTAATGATACGAAAACCAACTTATTCTGACGGGCATATGATTCGATGCATAAATCATGATTGATGATCAATTTATTACTGTCATTTTGAAGATTTAAAATACAATATCTGGAAAACCATCAGTTTCCTACCTGCTAAAGAAGTTCGCTCAAATTTGGCCGTTGCGTATTTTCCATTTGTCTGCGTGTACCAGACGGAATGTCTTCATCAGGTCCTTCTCACATCTAGGCTTGTTGCCAGAATTTGATGTTGAACATTGAGTTAAGTTTATTTCACATTGAGATGATCTGAAATCTTTATTTATTTCTTGTTTATTCCAGTCATTTGTGGTTGATTTATGCTGATGATTATGTTGACCATCATCTCGCACTGTCATATGCTGTGAAAAAAATATGTTTTGGACCTGTCCAATAGTACACAACGATAAATAATGCTTCGCTGTTGAGCGGCAGCTATGGCATCACTGTTGCTCTTGAGAGAGCCCATGCGTCATCTCCTCTTTGTTAACCATGGATATAGCGTACCTGCTGTCTCTTACCTTTGTTTGTTTTTAAACGAAGCATTTCGTTTTTCGTTACAGTCGCTTTGTCTAACGTTTCCGTGAGAGTAAATGAAATAAGAAATACACATTGCCAATCTTAGGGCATCTTTAACAAAGATTGAAATCGTGGATTGGATTTATTTTTTTGGACCAAACGCAAAAACATCGTTGCATCGGTTTTGTACATTTTATTTTATACTGTATCTATTTTGCATCATTTTAAAACTGGTATATGTTTTGATCTATTCTTGTAGCAATTTGGAACAAGAAAAATACCGTTCCAAAACACTACACGCTGCTTGATAATACCAATTATTGAGTAAAATTTCAGCTTTTACTTAACTCAATTTGATTGAGTATATTCTGAGGTATATTTGTGAGCTGAAAAGTAACCGTGTTTTTTACGTGTGATGCTGGCGGTGGACAAAAAGTTGTGTTGCTCGCATTGGATGGTAATAATTACCTCTAGTTGTTCCCGGTGCTAGTGAATTACCTTTTCGTTTCATTGCTTGTCTTAATTTTTTTTACAGCCACTGCATTTTCCGGAAAACTCTGACTAGATCAAAATGCGGAGGTTCCGAGATTCCAAATAGTATTTCGATTGCTCGGAAATGAAAAGTAATGGTCTTCAAAGTAAACAATCTGTTTATATATCATGATAAGCACTTGCAAATAACTCATACACACAAATTTTGAAGAAGCCTCTAGTTGTCGCATAATGTCCCTTGGCATGCGGAAATGCAGAAAGTGTCCTGGAACAGCTTCTGATGACCAGAACGGAAATAATGGTCGACGTGGGGGCGTCTTCCAGGACGTGACCCTTCCGTTTTGACTGTTGTTTATCCTTCTTTAAAAAAAACTTTAAAAAAAACTTCTGATCTCTGATGTTGAATGATCGACAGGATGACAGGTGTTGGCGGGTTTAACAAACAAGAAATACAACACCGGTGCGGGGAACGCAAAGTTGGTATATTTTAGCTAGTTCTATTCAAGTTTCACTGGTGCAAATCAGGTATAAAGTTGATCTAAAAATAGACTGCCGTTGCAGATGCCCTTAGGATGTATGACACACTAAAAGTTCGGTCGTGTACGTATGTCTCATAACCTGCTAGTAGACGAGTTGGTGATCATAGCAATCGACATGTTTTGGTTGATTGTTGTCGAGAACGGAAGGGTAAAACGAAGGAACGGGTTGGGGATATTGACGCTTGCAGCAAATCTTGAACTAGCCTATTCCATTTCGCCTTTGCACAAATGAACGGAATCGCGCTCGTAGAATATTGATAGTTTATGTACAGATTGTGGAGTTGAAGAAAACATGTTCATGATCGGAAAGCAATCCGTATGCTTTGAATGAATTGATATTTTCTGATTCTTAAGCCCATTTCTGACGGTATGTTCGGATAGATCAGAAGTAAGCAGAAGGATTAACGTCTAGATATTGACAGCTCTAACCATAGATTACATAAAGCTTTATTAAATGTTCCAGTTGCTGAATAAACTGCTTAAAACCCGTCCCGTACCCTGTTTCGTCATTTATTTTTCATTCAATATGTCTGATTTCAGATTTGATCCTGTCTTCTTGGGAAAATCATGTAATCTCACTAGGCCGTTGTGTCTCAAGAATTGCGTGATTCGTGAAGATAAAGCAATTTTTGACTTGAAGTGTGTGCGGTGTACGAACAAGATCTAATAATTATGTTAATTAAATGCTATACGAATATTTCTTTTAATTTATTAAACATGTGTTTTATGAACGAGAATATTGTTTACAAAACAGAAGCAGGGAAATTGTGTAGAAATAAAAACATGAAAATTAGTGTTCCCTGTCCTATCAATCTAAATATTTTGAACTATCGACTGTATCTCTCATCAATAATCAGAAAACAACATCATCTTCTATGTTTGACATGCTAAAATAAGCAATCGACCGATACATAATCGATAACCAATAGATAAAACAGTTAATCAATAAGTGTAAACGTCTAATGGATTTGAGATCTTAAAATTCTAATTTGTCATAGTCATTCTCCTGTGGGAGATTCTTCAGTGTGAACCATATGTTCAGAAAATAAAAATCAATCAACCGAAGCTAGCCGCAATGATGTTCTGGCTTTGGAACGCATTAACCTACAACATTCAAGTTCGTCACGGTTCAACCTTTTTCTGTTTCTCTGACACCATGCTGCTAATCCAATATTGACCATCGTGTTGTGTTTGTCTCGAACGACTACGCCAAATTCAACACATAACGAAAGAGCAAAATCTACCGCTAGCAAATTGGAATCGTGTGTAAGGTTAATTGATTTCACTGCCGTTGGCTAAGAAATCTCTCGCACACGCGCTTTGTTTTCATAGCAAAACGTACCCTCCCATTGACCTCCCCTCCAGCAAATCTCATACGACGGACGGCATGTCAATCAAATCTCCCATGTCAATACTATTATGATTGTTTTCAGGGTGGCCATTAAAACAGGTCGTTCCTGGCTGAAACTGGTGCATAGGATTCAATATTCCAAATCAAATCACAACCGCCTTGACGAAAGTTGCCACTGAACTCCAAATGTAGCCAAATGTAGTAGTTAGATAGAAGCGATAAACGAAGGTTGATATTAAAACATGTATTTCAGAATATTGGAATATTTGTATACGTGTGAATATACCCATAGATCGTTACATTTCGCTCTCCTACTTCCTTCATAATTGACACTACTTTCTTTGGCGTGTTGGGCGCATGTGCTTTGCCATTTGTTTGGTCTGTGAGAGCATGGGAAAAAACTGAAACGAATCAGTGCAAAAAAATTGGAAATAGCGAAGTTGTAAATTCAAAAAACTTCAACTCTACAGCAAACATGCAACCTCGAAATACATCGTCTGTCCGGCAATAAAATTATAAAGTCAAATAACACTGCTCACAGCATCCCCCAATCCAATCGGAAGACTGTGAAAAGAAAATCCATTTCTCCAGCTGTTATGAGGTGTCAACTTGTTTACGTTTTGTGCCAAATTGCGTGTTTGCGTGATCGGATGAGCTTTCAAACTCTGTGCAAACCCATAAGTCTCAAGTCTTGCATTTGGAAAAATAAACAACGAAATTCAAAATCTTCAGTGTGATAATTTAACGGCGTCCGGAAAGACCGCAAATGAGTTGAAAGCGATTTTCTTTGACCTAGCGCACCATTAGTTCAGGGGAGGGGCTTGTCTTCAATTCGGCGATTCGAACATCATCGTGCACCGCGTAATGGTATCATCTTCATTATCCTAGTGCTCCCGAATCCCATTTGGAGGCAAATTGCTAACAAGCTTCATAACGTGCGATTCGCTTTTGATGTGCTACTTCTACCGTCAGTGCCGGCGCGCCGGTCCGACGTAAGATTTACATGATTTCGGATAATGAAAGAAGCTCGGTTTCGGCCGGCTGAAGAAATGAGAGCTCAAAACGGGTTCACTGGCTTAGAGCTGTATTTTGAAGCTTTGGCAGGTTATTTCTGACTAATGGCATCGACCGCGACCGCTATCTAGCAGCCGGTTTTGAGCTGACCACGGATGCTACTGTTTCAGTAGCACGTGTTTACTCGATGACAAAGGGCACATTTTAGCGGTCGCATGTTTTTTTTTATGAGACCTTATATCAACTTGGGGAGTCCATATCGATGGTTTCAAGCAGAGACTCCAGGTCTGTTTTTAAAATATTTACGCATAATATTTGTAAGAAACGATAAAAGTCAGTGATAAGACTCTATAAGGATTATATACCACGACTAATCCAATTTGTTGTATAGTTTGCTATGAGATCGTCAACTTTCAGGAAATATTGAAACTGTGAAATATTAACTGTTATATTTTAAAGAGATTATTCATACTTAAGTACGATCATCAAACTAAAGATGATAAGTGCTAATCATACAGCGTTATTTATGTTAGAAATCAATTTAAGTTTCTGTGTTTTGTTTTTTTTTGCTCTCCATAGATATTTCGAACCAATGTGGTATTATTTACTTCAAAAACTATGCAACATGAATTTGTAATTATTTGGAATCTGTTTATTTTATTATTAACGAGGGTTTATTAATTTCTTTTTTCTACTTTTTAATATTTGTACAACGCATTTTATCTTCAGCAAAGACCATTAGGAGAGCCGAGTAGTGAAATTTAGCCATCCCAAGTAACATTTAAAGTTTTATGAATTCCTACAAGGGTGTTATAAAACGATATATATATAAAACTCTGGTCAAGGTTTATTTGTCGTGATTGATTCCCCCAAAACCTCACGAAGTCTAAAATGTGCCTATTTGGCCCACCCTGGCAGAAGTTCTGAAGGGTATATTTTAGAGGCAGTTGTAGACTGGATTAAATAGAAAGACTTTTTTATGACCGAATTAAAAGCAGTATGATAACCATAGGTTAACTACAAAAAAAAACAATTTGACATCTACAAAAGCCTCTTTCATGCCACTTCCACTAGACGCTTTCCAAAACCATTCAAAACAGTTTTATTCATATTATGATCGTTTTCATAAATTTCATTCACTCTCAACAAATTCATTTCGGCAAAAATAACTCTGGTTGAAAAAAATGAACCCATGTCAAATAAAACGTCAGCATTCTCAAAGTGAAATATTTATCTAAGCTTGATTTATAATAATTGATTACTAGTTGCAACCTACAGCGCTCAAATTTTAAGTGCCACATAAAATTCATAGTGTAAAGTGCTTGAAAAGAGCTGAAAAACTAGGTTCTGCTTCCGGAAAACGTTGCTCTTTAAAAAATATTAAGAAAAAGTTTAATTCTTTGTTGCAGTTAATTTTTTTGCTCAATCACTCTTATTTTTTATTTTTTTTATCCCACATTGACTGCCGTACAACAAGGAGCCGAATAAATAATAAAAAATATCATGATCTATAAAAATTATAAACCTGCATTAAGATTGAAATGAAATAGCAGCGGCAATAACATTGATATTACATGACCCATTATTGAAAATGCTGTTTTGATTTCATGAAAGCATCAATAAATGAATAATGTTTTGATATGGTATTTATGAAAATAATTTTGAGGCTAAACTGTTTCTTTGCGATGCTCATTTGCTTTATGCAAGACCATTTAGCTGTCAAACAGCTCCAAACAGCAAGCTGATGCCAGAAAAAAAATTACAGTTCAAGCTACATCAAAATAACTAAGAAAGTTTATACGAAAGAATACGGGAAAGCAATGCCGTATACCAGGCGATACATGCCTCAAGATAATTCTTGATGGGTGACTGACTGATGTTGTAGTTTTTGAACGACCTTAATTGATGGGTAGTTGGCAAATTACTATTCAGAATGCTCAATAAGTTTTGCTTTTGTTTCGCTGAATCGTGCAGTTTTTTTACTTCACTCTTAGTTTGTTGCTACGGGAATCCATCTTTGTTTAATTGTATTATGAAAACATTGGTAGAGCATCTTTTCATAAACTTTATGTAGTGCAAAATGCTTTATGCTCTCGTCAGAGTCCAAATGGCTTTGTGATGTTTTTTTTAATGATAAAGCGTGCTCATGCAATATTTGTCTTCAATTATTTTTTAAAGCTATACTGGTTTTGACTTCACCTCCTTACTAGAAAAGGTTAAAAGAACAGCCTAAAGTAAAATTATTAACGACACATCTTTCGCATCATGCTGCTTTAAAACAAATAAGCATGTCTATGGTAATAATAAAACACTCATAAATTTAAACAAAGGCTAAAATGCAATAGGATTGTTACTTGGAATATATAGCATTTTCACGTTCTAATCTATTCTCTCTTTTCCTTTTCATTACAGGTAAACAATTAATTATTATGTATATCTCGCCATTAATCTACCAGGGAAGTATATCTGTGAGTATCATATTAGATAAGGTTAGATGAGAATCTTCTAACGAAAAATGCGTGCTCACCAGACATAAGGTATGCGCACAGCAAAATCTAGCCATGGTTTGTTAGCCACATCTTTTTATTTGTCAATATAAAGATGTCACCAATACCGCTAACGCAATTTCATTGTGTGTGTGAACGTTTCGAGATCTCCTTGAGATAGATCTAACCGTTCACAGTCCCGGTAGTCACGGACGGCGCCATTTGCCCCAGGAGCAGATCACTTGCCAAATCATGTATTTCCTGGCAATCTTTGAAAGTTTCCTATTTCCTTACTTCCTCCGGAACATCAAACTTGTGCTCGACGGTGAAGATCCGTAGCCCTGAAAGCTGCTGGAAGTTCACCTTGACGTAAGTCGCATCATCCATTATGAGACAATGAGGCTACGTCAGCATCTGGGTGTACAGTTTCCGGGCCCGTAATTTTCCCATCGTATGTTGCCGTTCCTCATGATTTGGATCCATCTACACTTTGTATGTATGCAGTCTCTCTCGGCCTTTGGCTCTCTGAACAGGTTCAACTTTTTGGTCAGATCCTTGACTGAAGCATTTGGAATTCGCTTCAAAGGTTCCTCGACACTGATCTTGGTCACTAATAGAACATCCATTCTGATTGCATTTCTTCTTCCGTGATGCAAACTGAACTGATTGGATTTCTCTTGAAAGCTTTCACTACCCGCTTGCGATCCTTTACACTATTTGATTACATTTTTTTCGTTCGTTTTAGAAAATTACAGTCATTTTAAAATTATGCATTTTGAGTCCATACACCCTTCATTACATCGAAGTACTCTAATCAATCTTATTTGTGAACATTCGCAGTTCCAAACAAAAATCTACACCGTGTTTTCGACTCAGTTGATTGGCTCCACCTGTGATGCGATATTTATTTTTAATTTATGTAGATGGGCCTTCATATTTGAAAACTCTTCACCTTTTTGACACTGGTGTGGTTCAATTTCACCCGTTTTGCAATTTGATTGTACGTGAACCCTTTTCCAAGCACCAAATGTGCCGAATTTCTTTTCACGTGCCCATATCAATTCGACTCATCTTTGGAACGAACCACTGTAATGAAACCTATCGATTGCCCAACTGTTATTGACATGTAAACAAACATGTAACCGCAGAACACACTTAAAACAGTTAAGCAGTTTAAACTGTTTTTCAATACACTCTTTAAATGTAAGGCCTCCTTATGTTGTCTAAAACATACAAGATATAACTTTGTTCAAAAAAATAAAAATAGACTCAGAAAAAACGATTTGGTATTATAAAAGATCTGAGGAAACCCTCCGTTCATGTAGTTACCTTTTTTTTTAATTTCAATAGTTTGGGGTGTATGATGAATTATCCATTTATTTTCTCTAGCTTATTTAATAAGGATTGCCTAGTGTTAGTGACGTTCGGTCACTTGAAGCAAAGCCGTTTTTGCTATTCAGGACATCTCAAGCTACAAAGTTTATTCATCAATATAAACACTATTTAAGATGTAGGCCTTATTAACAATTTCCTATCTAAAAATAATGAAGTTTTAATTTTAACTAGTAATAGGCTTCGTTTATCTAATCTAATCTAATCTAATCTCACACTAACGCAGCCAATTCTTGAAGGCATCCTGGAAAATGATGGTTTCTTGAATACATCATTTTTCTTGTCATCGGCCAGGCCAACTGCGTAGTATGTACCGCAGAGAGGATTCCAAGAAATAGAGCGATTCTAGAAAGATCTAAAATCGCTCTACTACTCTGAATCAAGGGAAGGAAGAAAGCGTGGACCTCCCGTACCAAAAACTTCTCTGTAGAGTTTAACAGGGTGATAATTTGTACTTTATCGTTGGGAGAATAGCTGCTAGAAAGATTAGTTTATGCTCCTTTTGCCTGTGGGTGAACTTTTGGCATTTGAACCAAAAGCCTGGCAATAATTTCCAAGGTTATAGTGCCTTATCTCGCTTAGGTGGACAAAAACTTACGACGTTGGATCAATGCGAAGCTGAAAATAGCATAAAAAATATTGTGAAGGGATGTTATAATATATATTGAGAATAACATGTGTACTGTCTGCATGGCTTTCGATTGTGGTCCTGCTGCAGTTGTAAATGGACTTGCATTATCATTGCCATGAAGGGAAAAAAATTAAATGAATTTAAATTTTCTTACAATACTCGGAAATTCTATGGATGATCCAAAATTATATACCGTCTGAAGAATACTTACATTTCTCGTGGTATTGTAAGATTTCAGAATGCTAGCTTACCGGGGTCGCGCTGCCTACATTGCGTTATTGGGACTGCCTCCTAAGGTATAGCTGACGAGATACAGCGTTTCTTACTCAGACGCTGGTGGACAGACCTCTTTGGTGGACAGACGCTCGGCACGCACCTCCTCAATCTAGCTGAATTCAGAAGGACAACAATGCCCAGGCTGCACTACCAGTTAAGTACTCAACCCTTAGCTGGCGGTCGTTGTCATCTCTTGACCCGTGGAAGCATGAGGTAGGAACTTGTGAGGACCAGAGCTATGTTGTGGGGACGCAGGCTCCATCACAGTTCTCAACTCACCATTTTGCATCGCTTAACTAGTAATGAGCTTCGTTTAGAAAATTAACTAAGCTGAATTAACTTTATCCACAATCATTTCACACGACGCTCACAACGACAACGTCCAAGGCAAATCAGATTGTCATTGCAGTCTTGCTTGCAGTGTGTGAATATTTTGAGTATGTCACACTTACATATTAATATCTAAACTTCAAGGTGTTCAATAAGTTCGAATACATTTTAAAAAATGTGTAAAAAAAAAAATGAAAATACAAGATATTCTTTTCTGAGTCAATTTTTATTGAAACAATGTTAATTGATAATCTTTACCGTGCCTAATCTAATGTTAATTGATAATTTTTACCGCACCTAATCTAAATCTAAAGCTATCTTTATGCTAGAAATCGGTTAAGGTACCTTCTGTGCGATTCACATAGTAAAAAAAAACATTTAACAAGTATGAACGCAAGATCGTAGAGCGCACCAACTCATCGATTTAGCATGATGGTAACATAACTCAAATCGAAAACCACTTCCAAACCCTTATTGTAAACGTGAATTTTCATAACCAAAGCTTTGCTAATTTAAAGAAAAGTACTATTGTTAGTCAGTATTCGATATGACATGTAATTTTATGAAGTCCAATATTAATCAATACATAAATTCGTTTAAATATGTTCAAGATCCACGTATACTCTCAATTATAAGATCATTCTCTCTTTCTCTCTTTCTCTCTTTCTCCCTCTCTCTCTCTCTCTCTCTCTCTCTCTAAATCTCCTTCCTTCTCTCGCTCTCTTTCTCTATGCTTTTTTTCAGTATATAATTTTGTCATTATAGATGTACAGCAAAGATGTTGCTTGCGATAGTTCAAATATGTTGGCGTAAGTGCAAACACACATTCATTGTTGAGGCTTATATCTCAAAAGTGTTCAGAGATACCGCAAAACGGACAAAATTTTTGCCCTTAGGGTCACAAAATTACGTGTTTACTTATAGATGCACCTGTTTGGGTCGATATTAGCTACCGTTCGACATTTTGCACTTAGGCCCATTTCGGCACCTCTAAACCTTAACGAAAAAATCTCAAATTTTAGTATGTCATCTGATAGACCCTAAAGATCATTTTCCACCTGGGAAAACATGTGCCCGATTATTATTTTCAAATAAGCCCCACCCTAATGGCATATGCTGTGTACATTGCGGTGCTTAACTACTGTCCCACTTCTATGAAGGTGCGCTACCGCATCGCTTCTCTAGGTTGACCCCCCTCAAATATTATCAAGACCATCTTTATTGACCCGTCACTCTGACTGAGCCTAGAAAAAAATAAACAACATCTCATTTCGGTACATCATTAAGACCACCAGCTGTCGGTAGGTTTGCATCATTTACCATCACGGCATACAACATGTTGGATTCAAATGTATTCGTCGCTTGAAAGAGCTTTGATTCTCGACACAAAAGACCAGACCTACAGTGGCAATAGACCAACACCCGATTTTCACTCAACATAAACAAGCCTTTATGTTCTCGTGAACCAATCGATTTGAAATTTAGGCTTATTGTGTAGAAGTATCCTGTATTTTCATCATTACTCAATTTTTTTTTAAATTGGTAATATCTTCCCATCATTATGGTGTCGCAGAAGTGGACAGCAATTTATTCTAGAACCAAAGATGTGAAAAGAAAGTATCGATAGGTCCGATAGAGTTCGCCAGGCTGTGGAATTGAAAAAAAGTATTTAAAATTGAGCGAAGGGTTGTTTTGAAAGCACACAAACTTTTACCATACTACCCCGTATGGTGTGGGAAATATCAATCAATACTTTCTCTTCAAATCTTTGGTTCTAGTCGAAATTGCTATCCACTACTCGGATCCCATGATGATGGAAAGATATTTCTAATTTCAAAACTTAATAATTTATTTTGCATATTTTATGCAATAAAAACATAATTAGTAATAAATACATTTTTTGTTTATTAACACTTTTCA
>JASCZW010009259.1:0-43915 GCA_034211315.2 Aedes japonicus | reverse complement strand
CATCATCGTTGCCGTAAAACAATTTTTTATTGAGGAACTACTACTTGAGAAAACTTCGGAAACAGGATGTAATGTCAGCCTAGCTTTAACAGTCAATAGGAAACTAGCGATTAGAAACTGGTTCACCGTTATAGAATCTCTTGGTCCCAAGTACACCTTGCAACACATTATTACGCTTTTCGGTACTAGAATCTTAGTTTTTGTTTTGACTCGCTATAGCAGTATATGTTATTTTAACAGAATCTTCGAGATGTGAGTTACTTTTTCATTAACCTTCACGGCCAGCCGTTTCAACTCAGTTCTGAGTCGTTTTTGACTCACTTTCGTCAAAAGTGGAGTCACTCAAATTTGAGTAAATGTTACTGGCATTGAACAAGTCGACAAATCAAAAACATCGACTCAAATCAGATGGATGTTTGTAGATTTGTCGACTTGTTAATGCCAGTAACATTTACTCAAATTTGGTGACTAGAGACCGGTGAGCTAGTACTTCCTGGGCCAAAAACTGTATCCATTATTTTCAGGACTATTTACAGCAAGTGGATAATCAAGAAGAAAATGAATAAATTTTGGAGCCAGGAAAGTACCAGCACAAGGGGTCCCAAGCTCGGTCGCCAAGCTTGATGGTTCGTCCCTGATAACGTAACTCACACCAACTCACCCTCAAATATTGTGTCAAAAAAAACATAAAGAATGAACAACAAAGATACTAATACCGAAAGGTACCGAAAAGCGAATTATTGGTGGTGCATACTGCAAGGTATACTTCGGACCTAGGGGTTCCTACAACAGTGAACCAATTTCAAATCGCTAGTTGCATATCGATTGTTGCTATCTAGTCGCTTCAGTCGATCTCATGTATCCAAACATGTCATAAATTCAGCAACAATCGACAAAACCATATTGATTCGGATTTATTCTGAAACAGTTGAGACTTTTATAGTTCATATAATTTATGGTTATAACACTCTGAGCAAGATTTTCTTTTTTTCCCAAATTTTGTAGCTGTCCTGATTTCTTAGGTTAAGCTGACAGCAGTCTTTCTTACACGGTAATTGCACTTGAAGTAGTCATCGCTTGACTACATTCTATGCATTTTAATGAACATCCTTCATACGTCAAAAAATGCCTACTTTTTAATCTTTTAATCTTTTTAATCTAAAACTTTTTAATTAAGAACTTGGTGATCTCACAGTTGTAACAGTAGCTTTATCCGCTATAGAATGTTATGATATGTATTCAAACATATTCAATGAATGTTCAGGAAGACCAACAGACATTATGTGCATTGTCTTTGGATATTCTATGCCAAACAAACTAACTTAACTTTGTATAGCCCATAAAGCTACTGTTACAATTGTAGACCTTAAGTTTTGAAGGACAGTTTGAATGACCTGAAACTAACAAGGTTATCCTATGATGTCTGTGGACGTTTCAGAATATTCATTGAATATGTTTGAAAATTTATCGTAGCTTTGTAAAGCCCAAAAGGCTACGGTTACTTCTGTACATCTTAAGTTCTGAACTCAAGGTCAGTTTTTATGAACTTGAACATCCCAAGATACTCTGATAATGACTGGTGACCTTACAGAAGATTCACTGAATGTGTTTGAATACATATCGTCACCTTTCATAGGTTATAAAGCTACTGTTACGACTGTAGATCCTAACTTCTGAACTCAACGGCAGTTTTGGTGACCTGAAACATCCCAAGATATCTCATTATATCTGTTTACCTTCCAGAAGACTCACTTAATTTGGTCAAATACATATTGTTACTTTGTTTAGTCCAGAAAGCTACAGTTACAGCTGTAGATTTTAAGTTTTGAACTCCAGGATTGTTTGGATAACCTAGAACATCCGAAGATTATCTCATAATGTTCTGTTCTTCCAAGACATCTAGTGAATATGCTTCTACATAGCCCAAGAAAGCTTTTGTTACAACTGTAGGTCCTACGTTCTGATCTCAAGGATAGTTTGGATGACCTAGCAGATGTCATATTGCCTTATAATGTTTGTTGACTTTTAAGAATATTAATTGAATATGTTTGAATATTTATTGTAACTTTGTATTGCCTAAAAATTACTGTTACAACTGTAAATCTTAAGTTCTGAACGCCAGGACAGTTTGGATGACCTAGACCATCTCAAGATTATCTTCTTGTGTATTTTTACGTTCGAAAATATTCACTGAATATGCTTGAATACGTGACGTTACTTTGTATAGCCTAAAAAGCTACTGTTACTACCGTAGATTTCAAGTTCTAAACTCCAGGACAGTTTGGATTACCTAGAGGATCACAAAGTTATAAAATAATGATTGTTGACTTTCCAAAAGATTCATTTAATATGATTGAATACATATAGTAACTTTATGTAGCCCAAAAAACTACTGTTACAACTGTAGATCTTATGTTTTGAACTCAAGGACAGTTTGGATAACCTAGATCATCCCAGTTTATCTCATAATGTTTATTTTTAGGTTCGAAAATATTCACTAAATGTGTTTGCAATACGTAGCGTAACTCTTGTATAGCCCAAAAAGCTATAGTTACAACTGTAGATCTGAAGTTCTGAACTCAAGGACAGTTTGGATGACCTAGAACATCACAAAATTTTCACTGTTGATTCAATATGTTTGAATACATATCGTAACTATATAAGTCCTTAAAGCTACTGTTACAAGCACATCCCAGAAAAATACGAAATTATTTAATGTTTATCAACGAGAAGTTAATAATATGTATGGATATGTACAGTATTACCCATAAAAAAATGCGAAAATTTTCAATACCTTAGTTTTTTCGATAGCTTTAAACATTATTTTTTACTGTATTAATGCGTGTGTGTGCGTATTCATCTGACTGTATACTCTGAGGCGATGTAAACAAAACAGTGGTTCGAGTAACGAAAGTTAAGAGAAAAATGTACGCATAGGAGCTTGTGACTAGTTTGCTGCTTCTGCCCAAAAGCCCGTAAAACAAATTGCAACGATTTTTGGGATGCCACCTGGCTACCGTTCACTCGTTGATGGACCACGTCCACTGGGGAAGCTAGCTCGCACACCGGAGGTCATCAAATTAGTGAGACACAGGCGAGGCAAAATCCTATCAGATCGATCCGAGAGATTGGCGTAAGTTGAGAGCCGATGATATTTCAAAGACTGCCATAACGATCCCCATAAATAAAATTATGATTTTTTTATCATTTTATATGAAAAAAACTTATTTGAAACTAATGTATGGATTTCTCACATTATTTTATGGGACTATACGTTGTACAATCATTCGAACCACGAACCTCGGGATCCAGATGCGAGCCACAGTATATGAGGCATGTAAAGCTCGACTCATCGCAACAGTAACCATTTCATACAGATTTCGTATGGAATGAATGTTTGACCCTTGCATTATGGTTCGTGAGTTGCGTTATCGTATGAAAATCGTACGGATAATTTCCTGAGTGTACAGGTTCAGCTTCATATCAAAAAATCGTTTTCATTCTATTTTATGCTCCTTGCGGCGTTTAATACATCATAGCTGAGACAGAAGAAGTTATAAGCTAGCCTTCCAGGTTTCCAGACGTCGCTTCAGAGGGTTTAATGAGTTTTGTGCGATTAGTGGTTTATTCTTGGCTAATGCATATGTGGTAGATCTTTTCTTCAGGAAATCCAATCTAAACGTTAAATGATAAATGAAGATAAAATACTTTTAAGTCTTTGCGAAGAGCTCAATTTGAACTATGATTGTAATAATCATAATTCCCTGGACACCGGCAAAAAACATCTTGAGAGTTGTACAACCTTCAACTACCAGGTCCCAGTGCTGGTCTGTTCTCTTTTACCATTTTGGAAATATGAAACACGCTAGTGTTGTGACACTATTCAAAACAGAATCAGTTTTGGACGAGACTGAAATTGACTTTTGAAATGTTTGATGAAGCTGCATTTGAAAAACTACATCGATGTGGAGAAGAATTGTGCCAAATATAATCACACCATTACTGGCATTGACTCTGTTTACCTGCCGTGGTAACTTTGTGGTTCCATGTTCTTACATGATAAAACCAGACCTCTTCTAAGCCTGTACTGTCATAACGAGTCCCAAAACTCAATCGCTGACCGACATGCTAGTGAATCGGTGCGTACCAATAAACGGCCCCGAGGAATCGATTCAGGAGTACGTACATCTTCTGGGTGCAATCCCGAATTCAAGCAGCTCAAAACAAATGTAGTTTTAGTACCTATCAGCATAAAACCAGTTTTGGTTGTATATTTCTCGTATTAAACCTGGACGGACGAATCAAGCAATTTTGGAAATGGTTCAGGCTAACCTAGGATTGGATAACAATCCCGATGTGGTAATAATATTGGCCCCAAGGTATTGACACAAGCAACATGTCATTTATCACGTTCAATGTTGGTCTCGATCCGTCAATTTCCTCAACCGGCTTCTTCGTTTTACCCATCCGCTCTCGAAAACAATCAACCAAAACATGTCGATTGCTACGATCAGCAAACTCGTCTACTAGCAGGTTATGAGACAGACTTGCGACCGAACTTTAGTTTGTCATTGCTCTTCAGATTGGCAATGTGTGTTTCTTGACTTCATTTACTCTCACACAAATGTCGCCAAAGTGACTGTAACGACAAACGGGATGCTTGATTTGAAAACAAGCAGTAATCGACACAGAATTTTCATTGGAGCCTAACTGACAAACGTAAACATAATGGCTTCTTCCACCACGGTGATCATTTCGAAGAGGAAGTGTTCACCTATCCGATAGAATTGAAGGCTTACATGGGTAGCTTTTGTGCCACGAAAATTTACGGAAGAAGCCATTGTTTACCGTTTGTCAGTTGGGCCCTAATGAAAATTCTGTGTCGAAATGCAACAGACAACAGGCTTCACGTGACATTAGGTTTCCAGAAGTTTCTCAGTGGACCTGACAGTAAAAAATGTATGGGTCAGCTAACACTATTAACTTGTAAGTGCTAACGATGCTGAATGTAAATAAAATAAATACAAAAGGAAACATTTGTCAGGTCAACTAAGAACTGTCAAAAAATCATGGTAAACAAAAAATATCAGCTGATCGCAGCTGTCTCGTGCAATGCCTTATGCCGATGCGCTTATATCCACACGGCCAGCCGTTTCAACTCAGTTTTGAAAGTCGTTTTTGACTCACTTTCGTCATTAGTGGAGTCACTCAAATTTGAGTAAATGTTACTGGCATTGGCAAGTCGACAAATCAAAAAACATCGACTAAAATCAAATGGATGTTTTTGGTTTGTCGACTTGTCAATGCCAGCAGCATTTACCTCAAATTTGAGTGACTCACTCGACGACGAAAGTGAAGTCAAAAACGACTCAAAAACTGGTGCTAGATACGGCTGGGTCGTGTGGATAACAAAAAAGGGAGGAAAAATGGGCTCTCTCAAAGACAACAGTGATGCCGATGCCATAGCTGCCGCTCAACAGCGAAGCATTATTTATCGTTGGGTACTATTGACAGCTCCAGCAAACATATTTTTGTATTGCATATGATAGTGTCAAATGATGGACAATATAATCATAAGCATAGATCAACATCTAATGAATGGAAGAAACATGACATAAATAGTGATTTCCAGATTACCTAAATATGTAAGACCATCCTCACCGGTGGGTTCGTATCTGGGTAATATTTTTGATGACAGAGAGCGTTCCTATTTTGGTTTAGCCACCCATTTTTGCACCGGTCGTTCATAAAAGGCAACACAATGAGACTCAAATTTATTCTCACACCGGTTTCGTATCACTAAACATTCATACTCTTCCGTATAGGTTTTCATAGTTCTGGTTTGTCTCAAAAATTGGATACTGGGAAACATCCAGCCAAGCCCTGCAAAGCACTTCGTTATCTTGTTGCGTCCAATTCCTTTCACTGGGTTTTGATGCACTCATTTTTTCACAACATATTACAATAAACGTGAAATAAGCAAATATCACTTTAAAAACAAATCGAAAACACTCAAACTGAAATGAAAGTCTTCCATATGAAGATGTTGTTTTAACGTTTCAACTTGTTTTGCTTATTTTCCTTCAAATAACAACGCTCGGCTCGGTTAGATGGGTTGTCAACGTCATGAACCGACTGCTCACCGAGCTAGCAAATTGCCATTTCCCAACCCGGTTGCCAACCACCGGTGTGGTGTCAAGTTGTCAAACAGGGTAACAATTTACCGATATTACCGTATTGGTGCGGTTGGTCTAATAGATTTAACTCAATGTTTAACATCACATTCTGGCAACAAGCCTAGCTGTGAGAGAGAGAGCTGATGAAGACATACTCTCCGGTACACGCGATTAAATGCAAAATACACAAAGGCAAAATTTGAGCGAACTTCTTCAGCAGATATGAAGTGGGTTTCTAGATAAAATGATAGTAATGAATTGGTAATCAATCATGATGTATACATAGAGTCATACGCCCAATAGATAGAGCTTATGATCGTATCATTAAAAAGTGAAATAATTTGGAAAATATAGGAGTTTGAGAACTATTTCCTAACAACTGATTCAAATAGTGACCCCAGATTAAGCCGTTCCCTACCCATGTGTGCCATTATCTGCCTTTTACCTAATGTTATCGATATAGAATTTGTGAATTAACTGCACGTTGTCTTCTCGGATTGTTGCCGTAAATTCTTTGCATTCCTTCGTTCCACAATGAAAAATGGCGCATTCTGTAAATTCAGGAACGCCAAAATTCCTTATCCATTCCATTGGATCTACAAATCATCAACTTTTACTTTCGCTTCACATTCCTATCCCTACCAAAACACATTTCCCCGAACACAGTCATCCATGGAATAATTGAAAGTTAATACATCCCTCCCTTTCTCCGGGTCCCACCGTCTTCTGCGTCTCAGATTTCGGAGTGTTATCGCACCTCTGTTTCTCCGAATCGTCCCCTCCTCCGGCATGCCGCCATTTGGCAATTCGAACATGTGTAGCAAGAAAGCGATAAATAATCGATTAAGCTACTACTCTTTGGACCACGTCTTCGGCACGGCAGCAGCGATGATGGAGGTCCCTTCACACAAATACTTATCGGCCGGTTGGTTGAGAGATCCCTTTCGCCATCGACCAGCGGCGCGGCGGCGTGACCAACGCGATTCGATTCGCCGCGACAACAGCTTAATAGGTAACTGAACCGGACGCGAGAAAGATCTGGGACATGATTTACGACGTTTCGATGTGTATCATTCTCCAGCACAGAGAAATAAAAACCGGGTCAAGTCGAATGTCTGGAAGGGTTGAAAGTACCTGTCAGTAGCGGTTCTGGGGAGTGAAGTACTTGCTCTTGGTCACGGAGGTTGAAATTTGTGACAGATAACTCATTGGGTTCCACAGGCACTTCGCGGTTCGTTTCGGTAGGTTTAACCTAAAAATCGATTAATTCGATTTGTCCAACCCCTTCTACTAACCTATCAGTTGCCGACAAGAGACACTCAGATGTGGATTGCGTGCTAAATGGCCGTTTATCTAGCCCCGCACGGGTAAAGTTGTCTGATTTAAAGCGGTTGAACAAATGACAGCCTTCCCTTCCCACAGCAGGAGAATCAAAGGCAAGCGGATTGAAAGCGGCTTCCATTAGGTTAGGACCAAAGCGGTTCTTTATGGGAACAACAAATTTCGTCTGACCACGAAAGCAAAAGCCCGAGACCAACTTGGGCCAACTATCGTAAAAGTTGAGCTTCGCGCTTCAGCCCTTCTCCGGGGGGAGCAGGAAAAAGTGCTGACTGTTGATTGCTAGTTACAAACCGCAAGCCTTCTGCCGCTCGTGTACTCCCGGGAGAAAACATGGTGCTTGGGTGGCAGTAGGGCACAAAGTTATCGCCCGGCGTAAAAGTTCCAGCGGAGCTGCGGCAGCGATAAAGTTGATGAACAAATTAATTTTTAAACTCTTTTTAATGTGAAAAGTGGCCTTTTCGGCTCTTTTGACTCGCACTCAACTGGTCGGAATCGGAATTGAAATTGGGGTTTAATTTGCGACATAAGGATGGCCCGCCGGGGAAAAACTTTTCCTCAAAGTCATATGTCTTGAGTGGAGCTTTTTGTTGTTAAATTTGTTCTGAATTGGTTCAGCTTAGCCCAAGTCCGGACGGTAAACGTTTTGAAAGGGTCAAATCCCTAACCAGCCTTAAAATACAACGTCGGTACTCACACACACACACTCCCAGCTTCTTCAGCACACTAATTTACGGCCACAGGGCTACTAACTAGCAGTATTATTCCCCCCTCATCTCGTATCTCCGAGAACCGGTCTCATTTAATATTGAAAATACCAGTTCGGTTCGTCGGACCGACTTCAGACAGGCCGCCATCGCCAGCAGCATTCAGAGCCAATGCGTTTCCATGATGTCTGCCAATTTGTCTGGCGTAGCAAAATAAAGATTTCCACATTATTTCAACCCGAGCAGAGCGGAGAGGAACGGTTCACCTTTCTCCTGCGGGTGAGATTTATTCGCAACAGATATCCTCAAGGGGAAACAACCGCCAAAGCATGGCAGACAAAATCTTGTTCCTGAAAAACAGTAGGCTAGTGAAAGTGGACCAGTTTGAAACGTCAAACTAGCGATGCTTCCGGGAACGTCTAAACAGAGATGCCATATTTACAGACATGTCTGTAAATTTGCAGACTTTGCATTTCTGTTGCAGACTTTTACAGACATTTGCTATATTTTCTAAATTTCAAATGAGAGTGTTCTCTGAAGTTCAAATTTAAAACTTACAAGGATCTGAACAGTATAGTAGATACGGTAAGAAACTTTGTTGAAATGTTTTGAAATAGCGTAGGTATTTTTGTGGGAGGCGTTACTATCATCGGTGCTAAAGATCATTGCACGAAGACGTCATCAATGCAGTTTTGACAGTTCAGAGAGCTTGTTTACGTGGACTTAGAATATTTTCGGTAAGATCGGTTTGAGATTTTGTGCTCAGAATTTGTTGCGATTGTAGTAAACTTGCCCAAAAACGGACACCAGTGCTTATTTTTACATCATTTCCTGAATCTAATCGTACAGAATCCGGAAAAAGCCAATGAAAAATTTCGTTTGAGTGGTTCAAATTCTAACACCTAACAAGCTCCTGAACTGTCAAAAAGTGAGGTTAATACATTCCGTGCAATGATCTATAGCCGAAAATATCAATACACGGAGAAACCAAAGTATCCAAAATCAAGTGCGATCGTACTCAAAACTAAGTACTCTGATAGGACTAATATTTTGGATATAATTTCGTTCTCACTGGTGGGTAGTTTTTACTTTAGCTTGAAGTTTAATTGAAATAGCCAATTTTACCCAGAGGAAGGTGTTTTAAAGGTAGGAAATCTATATAAATAAAAATGAGTTGGGGTTTCCTTTGTCACGATTTAACTCTCGAGCGGAAGGACCGATCGGCGTGAAATTTTGTATGCAGGGGTTTTTGGGGCAGGGGTTTTTTCTTATGATGATTAAAGATCCCTCCCTTCACTGAAAAGGGGGCTCCCATACAAATGAAACACAAATTTCTACACAACTCGAGAACTAATCAAGCAAAGAAACCAAATTTAGCATGTGTGAGTTTTTGAAGACAAAAAGGTTTTAATGGTAGCTTGAGAACCTTCCCGTCATAAAAGAGGGGCTCCCATACAAATAAAACACAATATTCTGCATAACTCGAGAACTAATCAAGCAAACGGAACGAAATTTAGCATGTGGTGGTTTTTTAAGACGAAAAATGTTCCTATGTTGGTTTGAGACCCCTTCCCATCCTAACGGGGGGGGATCTCCGATACAAATAAAATACACTATTCTGCATGACTCGAGAACTAATCAAGCAAATGGAACCAAATTTAGTATGTGGGGGTTTTCGGAACCAAGAAATGTTTCTATGGAGGTCTGAGATACCTCCCCTCTCTGGATGGGGTGGGCTCTCATGAAAATTAGACACAAATGTCAACCAAACATGAGAATCTTACCTACTGTTATGAAAACTTATATATAGGGGATGTTGAGGCCAGAGAAGGTTCTTATGATGGTTCGAAGCTTCTTCTCCGCCTGGAAGGGGAGGACTTCCATACAAATGAAACACAAAATTTCTGCAAAGCTCGAGTTCTTGGAATTCGAGTTCTTCAAATGGAACCAACTTTGGCATGTGGAGGTTTTTGGGCAGTTTGGGCAGTTTCCGCGTTTGTCATGAAACGATTTACTAGGGACATGGCATGCCGTTGACTCTAAAGAATGATAGAGGAAAGCCATGAAAGAAACTTCTGGACCTTCATCATATCGAAGTTCCGTGATCATCTCCATGAACTTTGCTGAAATACTGGGTTTTCACTAATAAAGTTCTCCATCCCTCCAAAGCCACTAGAATTAGGAAAAGCAATCGAATAAGTGAAATAATTACACTTACCGGTAAATTTTTTGTAACGGGGTTTCCAAATCCAGAATTTTACTCAATTGATCCATATCCATATCCATAAACGCGTAAAATTTTAAACTGAAACACGAATTTGCTTCCGCCTCACAGCACCATAGTTCATTAAATGGCGATCAAAAATTTTCAGCCAAAGCAAAGTGGCAGCCCAACACTCCGATTTGGATTGTTTCATGAAAGGCGCCTCGCACGTATACCGCAAACATACTACTCTTAAAATACCATGCTTTGCGTAAAATTGACTTTTTCAATTTAACTTTAAGATTGAGTTAAAGCTACTTATCGGTGAGAACAAAATTATGTCGAAAATACTAGTCCTATCAGAGTACTTAGTTTTGAGTACTATTACACTTAATTTTGGATAGTTTGGTTTCTCCGTGTAAGACCAGTAGGTCCAGAACAAATAAGATTTTTTTCTTGGCTCAGTCAGTACTAGCACATCGGTCCCAAGCTTAATAGTGCAAACGAGCAGAAATTCAACCATACCACTGTCATTATTTTTCGAGTCTGCGATACAACCTCAAAAAAATGACAAATACCCTTTTAAGCTCAAAAAAGTTTAAACTTATTTTTCTTATAACAGGTACACGTTGATGCTATTAAAATTAACGTGACAGAGCTCTTACCGTGCAGAGCTCGAGGCAGGTTCGATTTTTGTGCAAAACCATGAATTGGAACTCTAAGGGAATGTTTTAATGTACCCGAAAATGAACCAATAAATCACACACATTTTGTAGGAATTTTAGCTTTCTTTTATTGAAGTAAGTGAAAAAGTTTACTAAAGCACATTTTTGAATAATATTTAATAATATTTAAAAAGTGCCGAACCCGCCAAAGGCTGAAAGGCACTATAATAAAGAAAGAAAGAAAAAAAAAAAAATATTTAAAAAAAACACTCAATTTTGGATTATTTTTACTGTCGTTTCGTTACTAACGAACAGATTATTTCACTGAGCATTGAGTCTTTTCGAGAAAACTCAAAATTGGATACTTTGCAAATAACTCAATTATGACTGGTTTTACTTTGCTGTCAAGATGAGTGAAAATCAAGCATAACTTTTCAAAAGGACGTATGTCGCAAAAGTAAACAAATCAAGTTTTCTATTCTATCCTATCAATGATAGCTCGCTTAATGTTGTAGCAAACGCCAAATACTATTATCAAAAATATTCAGTTGTGTGAGTCCAATCTTATATGCGACGTATCTGATCTTTTAAAATGTTGAGCAAATAGTGCACATACACCACACAGCAAACCAACGTATCTGCGTTTTCAAATTATATTCGGTGTATCTGACATGACGCAAGAGCTAACCGTTCTGAAATACCGACGTATCCAACCGGTGTATGTAACAATCAAAATGTCACACCGACGTATCTAACATGGTGTATGTGTATGGTATGGAGGCAAACCGGTGTATGTGTTACTTTTATCAAAAGAAGAGCGAAAGTGAATGAAAACCAGGATTTCGACTACTTATAAGATAATTTAACCTTAATAGAAGCAACAGATCGAATAAAACTCACAATGCAGTTAAATAGAATTTAATGAAAGCATCTCGAGTCTCTACCTCATTTTTCTCAGTTTCTATGAAATGTTAGATACGTCGATTTTAAAAATTATGCTTGAAATGACTTAATTTTGGATTGTTTGGTTTCTCTGTGTAGGGATGCTGCTGAATTGACGCATCGCTTGACACATGACTGCTCTCCAATGCAAACGGAGATATACCAAAGCCATACACGCTAATATAAGATTACCGAAAATTAGGTTTTAATTTTACCGAAAATTAGGTTTTGGTTGTATAACCAAAAATTTCGGTAAAATTTACCTACACATTACGTTTAATTTTACTAATTTTTTAAGTAAAGTGAATTTACAAATGTTTACGTAATTTTTTACCTAAAACTAGTTTAAAATGGTATTACTAAATTGTATAACACTACCGCTATTGCAAAGTTTTGTGCTTCTTGTGCCGCCGCCTCGCTAAATACTTGCGTATTTTAATACCTGAATTTTAATAAACATTAAGAAATGAGCTTTAGGGACAATGATTTGGTGGTTGCCAACCAGAAGGGTGAGTAAAACTATTTAGTATAGTTTCACTTTTTTTACTTACTCATTTACTGTAAAATTTCACCGAAATCAAGTAAATCGGATTACCGAACGTTCAACTGTTGAAAGTTCGGTAAAAAAATACCGAATACTGTAAAATATTCTAAGTGTGTACCACAAGAAATACAAAAAAACAATAATCTTCACTGCTATTGCCACCATGAAAACTACTGTCATTGCGTTGGTAATATTGGTCCATTGCCATAACTGCCTTGACTGAAATACTGCGTAAAATAGCGTAATACGCAAAATAACACTCGATACAACATTAAATTTACGTACACGATATTACAAAAATATTTAAACATAAATATAAAATGCACCTTCTTAATACCGATAGATTAATCGAAGATACGCAAGTTGACTTCAACTACAAAAAAAACCTTTTTACCCAACCATTCTATTTCATAACAAAAACTTTTTTTAATTTTTTTTATGAATTAATTAGAAATAAACACTTTGAATGCACTTTTTAATTCATTCAACTGGAAATTGACTCTGTAACGAGGGGCAAATCATTACATAATTAACTGAATCGAAAATGTGCATGCATTTGGAAAAAAATGCGTTGAAAAGTACACCAGTGCATTCAATGCACTTAAAAATGCACAAATAAATCAAATGCGCTCAAAAATGTGCAATTAATGCGTACTAAAGTGCATCAATGCGTTGAAAAATGTTCGAAAAATGCCTAAATGCACTTCTTAATACAGTGAAGCTGAATTGAAAATGCATGAGTGATTCGCCCCTCGCTCTGTAATTTATTGTAAATCAATTGATATTTTTGCACACAGAAAAAAAAATGTGTTGAATTTATCATATAAAAACTAAATTTTAATTTTAAAATACAAAAGTGGCAAGACCATTATAGGAAAAAAAAAAAAACTATTGAAAATTGGGCCATCTAAGCGAATGCTACAAAAATATGAAACAATAGTGTAGGACTACTAAAAAATTCAAGAAATAGATGCAAGAATGTTTACACAATCACACATATAGCGAAAATGACATAACTCGCTCTCTTATGACGTCTTTTTGTTGAAAGAGTAGACTTCTGAATTATTCATTTTACAAAAAAAAAATTACAGACTTTCTTACACGCTAAGAAAAAAGTACCCAAAATTAAGTAGAGAAAAACTCAACGTTGAGTTCTGTCAAGTGAGGCTACCAATTGGGTGAATTAAAAAATTGATGTAGGTAGAATTCACCCATCTAATCAGTAATGAGAGATATACCCAAATTTAAGTTTTTTTGGTGTTCGATATTTTATTCTAATTTTTAAAAAAATATATGGAAGGTTTGTTTATGTCGCGAATTACAACATCCTTATTTGTTATTTGTTTATAGATCTATATTATCAACAATTTTTGAAAATTGAATGAGGACCATTAACTAATGTAAACTGGTATTTCCAAACCTAATTTATTAATATTTCAATTTGAAGACCAAAACGACTCAATTTTAAGTTGAATCTACTCAATCATCCCGTTCTCTTCGCGCAATGAACGGTTGAGTATTTTCAACATAATTTTGGTTGAAAATCGTAGCAACCGTAGGCGGTATTGACGATTGTCATTTATTTGTAGTATGGCCGACTGCGGACACATTATTTGCTCATGGCGGCTCTCTTCGGTTACCCGGTTATACAAATCCACGAAATGGCCGCAATGTTAGCAACGCTATTGCTTATTGATTGCCAACGTATTTATGTGCTATTTTATTGTTTTACTGTCCCGATATTGACAAATAATAATGATCTATTTAACTATTTGTCCGTGTGTTTTAATATGCTGTTCCAAAAAATGATCATTATGTTTCTATATTTAAAAAAAATCACCCAATTAATTCGATAATTCATTAGGTATATTTTACCCAGTGCCACTTGAAATGCACTGTACCCAACATAAGGTAAATTTTACCTATTGGTATTAGAAATGTAATTACCCAATATTGAGTTTTCATCTTATACCTAATTTTAACTTAATGCACAAAACATGCGAGATGGGTGAAAAAAACTTAATTTTGAATACTTTTTTCTTAGCTTGTAGACATTCACAGACAATTCAAATTTTGATCCCAGGCATTTGTAAAAAATACCTGGCATCCCTGCAACTAAAAGTCAAAGCACTCACCTTTTTTCGCTCGCTTGGAGTTCTTCTTCCCCTTGACCAGCGCTCGCCTCTCCTTCTCACTGGACGAAGTATTCCTACTAGAGCTAATATCACTGTTGTTGTTGTTGTTGATGGTCTGCAAGGAAAGACAGGAAAACAAGCAAAAGTTAGCACACTAATCAAGTAACTGCAACAGTCGGGACGGACTTTCTAAATGGGAATTAGCTAGAGGTCGGTCGGAACTCAACACACGTCCACAAAACTGAGATAACGCTGCAGAAGAAGAGTCACTTTTGTTCTGATCCCAGCTGAGTCCAAAACAACGCCAGCGCAGCGTGTGATAACAGCTTCCTGCATGTTTTGCGGGTTGCCTAACTGAAAGGCGTGTCAACGACGAGGGAGAGGAGGGAAGCCGATTTGGAAATAATTGGAATTAATGTACGTTGTAAAGAGAGCTCTTTAAATTGTGTAATAAAAATAAAAGTCAATGGTTGCTGCGGTCGGTCGTCTCTTCAACCGAAGTTGAGCTGATTTTGGTTTGCTTTGTGTCGCAGCAGCCGATGTGGTGAGCTGCCATGTGGGTGGGCGCTGCCATCACATATCGACTCTACACGGAAAATGCGTTCACTCGCTTGTTTGTTGAACTGTGTAGCTCCGTCATTAACATAATGACGACCATTGCGTACTCCGAGTTTCTTGTGCGCGAGCGTGTGTGTTGTGTGTGTGTGGCAGTTGTTTTGTTGTACGCAGTAATGAGTGCTACCTCAAGTGATGGCAAGGCTGGTAACGCGAGAGTGTATAAAAATACTTTAGAGACCATATGCCTGAGCAAGGCGACCGAAATGGGACCAGAAGGAAACCGACCTCTGCCTGTTGTGTAGAAAGCGGGTAAGAAAGTATCTATTCTAAGATAAAGGGTGTCCACAGTTAAATTGCATCTCTTTAAACTCGTCCTCAGAAACAAGTCTCTCAACAGATCGTCATGAAATATTCAGGGAATCAAATACAAAATGTATAATCTTGGTTAAGTTATTTTTATTTCACTGTATTTCTTTAATATCACGCATAAGATTTTGTACAACGTTTGAACCGACATTTTTTTCCGCTTTCAACCATGACTTCAACATTTCCTGTTCTGTAGTGACAACTTCAGGATGCTTTACATGCTTCGTGCTTCATTATAGCCCAATATTTTTCAATTGGCCACAACTCTGGAGAGTTTGGGGGTTTAAGATCCTTCGGCACGAAATTAACACCATTCGTCTTGTATCACTCCAGAACATCCTTGGAGTAGTGACAAAAGTCTAGGTTCGGCCAAAAAATTGTAGGAACGTTGTGTGTTTTGAGAAAGGGAAGCAATCGTTTTTTCAGGCATTCATTCATGTATACTTGACCATTTACAGTTAAAGTTGTCACGAAAGGCTTGCTCCGTTTACCACACGAACAAATGCCCTGCCGAATTATGAATTTCTTGGGGAACTTTGACACTTGCTGCTTCCGGGGAGACTCTGGAACATCGAACTTGTCTTTCGCAGTCACATACTGGTTGCCGGGAATTAGTTTAAAGTTCGCTTTTACGCGTGTGTTTCATCGTCCATGATGCAGCAGTGTGGTTTCGTCAACATTTGTGTGTGCAGTTCCCCGAAACGTTTTATGACACGAGACACTGTAGACTGGTGAATTTTCTACATCTTTCCGATGGCTAGGTGCGAAAGAAGTAGGTTGTCGAGGTGCGTGTGCAAAATGTTCTCGCGCACTTGCTGTTCCTTCGACTCCATTTTCGAAACATTTTCGAAACTACGACACATTTCACAATGAAACTCACGCAGTGTAAACGATACACGCTGAGGACATTTCACATAAAATTTCTCTGAAATCAACCCAAAGGGCAAAATGTTACAGCTTATTGAAAGTTATGCAATTTAACTGTGGACACCCTTCTATACACTGATAGGCAGAATAAAGTGCCCACCTCATCATGTTTTCTCACATGAATTTCTCACATTTATATGGTTCAAATTAAAGTAAACACACTGTAGCCTTTTTTGATATCTTATTTATTATATTATTTTCAAGTTTCAATTATGGAATAATAATGAAAAAATAGTTCGACTTAAAAATTAAAAACAATTTATGTTGAAAAAAACAGTGTCAAAAATAAAGTGCCCACTTCAAAAATCGATATTTTTTCGATAAGCTTCCGTCGAAAGACCCTCGATTGTTTATGTTTTGATATTTTGATGGGTTTGCTTCAACGGCTTTTTTTTGACGGGATGGAAAATCTGCAACCAGACACCCACTAAAAACCCGCCCGTATCTGAAGCTCTAGACCTTCCCTGGAACCACCTTTCGGTATTACTTCAGGGTGGGGGCTATTGTGCTTGTTAAGCACCCACTATGCTTAATTACTCAGGGCTTCAGTAGTTAGAAGATCGTTTCGCCATTTTTGTTAGAGATCAACGACAATCTGGGAGGCTGCTCTGCATACCGCGTCCCAGAGGTCCCGAATTTGGCACATCCTCTGGACCAAATTATTCGGAATCGTGTCGTGACCGCTTACAGGTATCATGCCGGATCATGATGTTGTTCATGATGTGCAAAACGGTGAATCTCGCCGGGCTGTCGCTAGGAAGTTCAGTATTAGCAAGGCAGCGGTTGAGGAAATTCTACAGAAACAAAAACGCTCGGATCAGTGGTGGATCGCACAAGCAGAGGCAGGAAGCGCAAAAGTAACTGTCCGTGAGATCCAGGAAACCCTTCAGCTAACAGTTTCGGGTCGAATTGTTCGTCATCGTCTTATAGCACAGGGGCTGATTAACAAAGTTGCCCGGAAGCGATTCAAACGGCTCAGGTTTGCTATTGAGCATGCTAATAAGCTCCTAGAGCTCTGGGAAACGTCTGGTTCTCTGGACGTATGAACCAAAATTCAAGCTTTTTAATCGAAAGCGGCAGGTTTGTGTGTTGTGCAGATCGGGTGAGGAGCTTCAGAAGCGCCACATCCAAGGCACAGTGAAGCATGGAGGAGGAAATGTGATGAACTAGGGTGTTTTTCGTGGAGTGGAGTGGATAGCCTTGTGGAAATCGACGGGACGGCAGATTCTTACATCAACATCCTGCTAGAAAATCTGGATGGTTCGCTGATCCAGACGGGCCTTGAAGAGAAGTTCGTATTCCAGCAGGACAACGACCCGAAGCATACTGCCAAGAAGACCAAGTCTTTCTTCCGGTCTTGTCGGATCAAACCGCTGGAATGGCCTCCACAAAGCCCGCACCTCAATCCCATCGAGAATTTGTGGGCGATTCTCGATACCAGGGTTGACAAAACTGGTGTTACCAATAAAAATAACTATTTTGAAGCCCTGGAGCGCGCCTGGGAAGAGCTAGATCCACAGCACCTAAAAAACCTGGTCGAGAGCATGTCGAAGCGCCTGCAGGAGGTCCTGAAGGCCAAAGGAGGACACATCAATTATATTGAAATGCTTTTATTTTACTTTAATTTTATGTTTTCTGTAGCCTAAATGAAGAGGGCACTTTATTTTGTCACTGTTTTTTTTTTTTCAACACATTAATTTTTTTTCTTTAAGTAAAACTTCTTTTTTTTCATTACTCCATAAGTGAAACTTAAAAAGAATATGAAAAATAAGATAATAAAAAAAATACAGTGTGTTTACTTTAATTTGAACCAAGTAAATGAGAGAAATTGAAAAAAACGATGAGGTGCACACTTTATTTTGCCTATCAGTGTATGTAAAAACATGTTCAAGTATTTTCAACACACAGTACGGTAATATAAAGTGTAATTACGGATCCAATACGTCTTAAATATCAGCAAATCGTTTAATAGACCAACTATTAACGAAAGAGAAAGTCGACAAAGAGAATCTCTCCATGTTACTTAGGACCTAATGGATTGCTCAGCTTGATGTGTTGTAATTTTTCCAAAATATGCAGAGAATATATAGAAGCATAAACACACACGAGACTTAGATAGTAGCAAAACATGAATAATTCCGTAATTAGAAAGCAGAATTAGATTAGCACTCCAAAATGCTCAGCACTTGAAAAAATCCGGAAGCTGGCAAGACGTGAATAAAATAGCAGCCTACACGCTAACATGAGAATACCTAAAATTTGGTATTTATTTTACCTAAAATTAGATACTCTTGACAATACCTAGCACCCAATACCCAGTAAAATAAAACGATAATAAACAGTAATTTGGTAATGTAAATTTTCCAATATAGGGCGATATTATTTACCCAAAATTGAATAAATTTATGGTCACTGAAGCTACGCCATATTTTTCTAAGCGAAAACGTTATTATTTTTCCTATTTATTTTTAAATAAATAGTTTATTCATGTCCTATTTTTAAAACAAGAACTTTTGCATTCTTTTTTTTACTAATCTAGCTCCGATGTGAGTCCCGAGATGCAATTCGGCTTTACTTCGGAGCAAAAATATGAACGTGTCCAAATGTTGAGTCGATGCAGAAAAAATATTTCTGTAATGGAGGGTCCAGGAAATGCAAAAGTGAGGTTAACCGTCGTAGATGGTGCTCTTGAAAAACGATTGAGCTGTTTAAGCATAGTAATTGAAGATAAAAAGAAGCGCAGAAAATCGTCAATAATGACGATACTGACCAATTCCATACAGTTTAAAAAATATCCAGAAAGTTATAATTTTAGTTTTAGACACTACGATGTTAAACCTCGCTTTAGCTTGACTTAAAATTCTGTATACTTTATAGATACTTTTTTTTACCGAAAAAAATATTTACATTTACATTTAATTTTCACGTTGTCAATACTAATATTTGGACACATGCGTAAACGTTGTAATATCATTTCAATTATGATGGTGTTTGTTTGCATCAAATAAATTTCTCTTTGGATGTGAGAATCTTGTAGTAACCATAGGAACTACATTTGCAACATATCTTACAATGCAATCTTGTTTCATTTCGGTATTATGTAACTATTGGATATCAAAACCCATTTTGTAACTGACCTTAACCATTTGTTGCTGAAATCGTTTTGGAATAGATTCGCTACCATCTAGTAGCAAGCATGGCTTCCAAAAAGCATGTCACAGCTATGTTACAAACCGCGTCTGTGTTACTGTTGGTAATAGCTTCCAAGAAGCGAAGAAATATAACCGTACAATTTAGTTAGCTTTCAGCAGAGGGCCTCGAGACCCTTCCACTTTCTGAAAGGGGGGGAGGGGGCTCTCATACAAATGACACATAATTTTTGCATAACTCGACAACAAATCAAACATATGGAACTAAATTAGGCATGTGGGGGTTTTGAAGGACCTCTCTGGAAAGGGGCTCTCATACAAATGAAACACAAACTTCAACCAAACATGAGAATTATCCAGGTAACTAAATCACAAAATGAGTGTTTCTCGGGTAAGAAGCATTTTCTGATAGAAGTTCTGATCCTCCACTTAGTCAGAAAATTATCTTTTCTTCTTATTTAGCATTTCAAGCTTGAAATGAGAAGAAAAATTAGTATTTTCCATTTAATTCCAACTATCTTTGCTTATCTTGACAGATTATTTCGTCAACAATGTGCAGACTTCTTCAGTGTCTCGTACTAATAACTCGACTCGACCAGTCGAGCCTTCACCGGAGGCCTAACTTGATAAACGACGCCAAGTTGCGGCCGACATTTTTTTTGTACTATTAATTCTCCCGTTTCACGACCAGTCTAGAGCGAAAGAAGAGCGGCTTTGACGTCCCCTTTTCGCTGATTATCAGCCACTAGCTGCACCCTTCTTGGGGAACTTGGTGTGTGAAATGAACTTAACCTCGGAGCTTCCTTCGTGGGGAAAAGAAATACGAAGTGCCCTGCCAGTCGTTTCCATCCAGGGTGAGATAGGTCTCGTCGTCTCGGAGTTGCTTCACTGTTTTTGCCATCACGGTTAGAGTTCGAATGATAGAGCTGTCAAATTTGGTCTGCTGACTCACGGGTTACTATGATTGATTCTGCATGGGTAGTTTTGTCAGTACGGGTGAAGGTTTCGTCAATTTTTGTCCATTTTTTAAATGCAAACGTTACTACAAATTTAGTAAACTTTGTAAATTTTGCAATGAACAGTAGGCAAAAAAGCACCCAAAATCCCATTCATTTTTACAGCGCAGGGTAGGAGTCCTGAAAAAATGCTTATCTTATGGGAAAAATACGGGGAATCGAATGGTGTTGGTCTTATTCACGGTTGATCACAGTTAGTGTCCCACTTTGCCCATTTCGCCCTTCATTTTGGACCAAAATTCCAATCGATGCTACTATATTGAAACCAAGTGCACTGTATACTTGCAGAAATAGCTGGAGAGCTGAAAGGAATAAATTTTACCTTGATCGAATGCCACGAAATGGTCCATTTTACCCGATTTCCCCTCATACTAAAAAAAAACTCAAATACCATGTGGTCTTGAAAATTGGTGCCAAGAATATTACTCTCACTTGCACCGTAGTTATGTTAAAATGTCCGGAGAATCTAATGATGATGGCCTCGCTTAGGGTTGACCTCAGGAAAGGGCCTATTTTACCCGATTTTCCTAATACTTGAAAAAATGTATATACCATGTGCTTCTGGAGAATGGCTCCGGTAACATTACCTCACTTGCAATGTACTTGTAAAAAATGTCCGGAGACCCTTTCCTGAGATCAACCCCACTCCCAGACCATCACCATTCGGTTTTCCGGACATTTTTATATAACTACAGACCAATTGAGAGTATTTCTGTGCCAATCTTCGGAAACTCATGATACATGAGTTAATGCACGTATGAAGAGAAATTGTATAAAATAGATCACTCTCCTGGCATTCGATCAGAGAAAAATTTGTTCCATTCAGTTCTCCAGCTTTTTTGCAATTTGCAGTGCACTTGGAGTTCAATATAATTAGCTTCAAGTATGTTTTTAGTAATAATTCTAGTTTGCATCCAACATTCTGGGAGGAAGAGGCAAAATGCGACACATACTGCTGTCAACCCTAAATGAGCCCAATACCATTCGATTTACCGTATTTTTTTTCCATAAGATAAGCTGTGCAATAGATGAAGGTAACTATGTCGAAACCTTTATACACTGATTTTAGCAAAGAATTTGATAGAGACGATATTCCTTTGTTGGTTCAAAAATTGTCTCAGGTAGATTTGAATCATAATTTATTAATGTTGGTTCAGTCATACTTGCGTGGAAGAACACAACGAGTAAGATTTGAAGGAAATACCATTGAGATCCTTTTCTATTTGTTTTGTTTTTGTCAATAATGTTGAATATATATGTTGAATAACACAAGCTTGCTAGAGATTAACGTTAAAAAGTGCATCGCAGTCTTATTCACTAGAACATGCAACGTAAGGATAGACATCATCACTATAGGTCAACAAACTGTTAAAATATGCATTCAAGTTAGAGATTTGGGAGTTGGGAGATACTTGATTCCAAGCTCACTTTTGTAGAACATTATAACAATATAATTTACAAGGCAAGTAATATGCTCGAGTTCATCAAAAGGTTCAGTTTTTATTTCAATGATCCCTATACAATCAAAACGTTGCATGGTTTGGGATCCATATAAGAATACACATAAAACCGTATTTAGTCAGTGCAGAAACAGTTTTTACTGTATGTTTTGCGTAAGTTGGGATGGATTTGTTTTCAGTTACCTTCTTATGAATCGCGGTGTATGTTATGGGTAAAAATATGATCTTGAAAACAACGTGACTTTCGCTATTATATCATTTATAAACAATGTTATTGGGCAAAGAGTAAATGACGCAGACATTTTAGAGAAGCTCAACTTCTTCGCTCCCACCCGTTACTTAAGAAGCAGGAATTTATTCTACCATCAATAATCAAAGAACCAACTATGCCCAAAATGGACTAATAAATAAGATGATATCTTGCTCTAACAAAATACTGCACGACAATTGATGTAACAATGAATAAAAACCTACTTAAAACAAGTATTTTCCTATAATTGTGAGAAGAGAGTTAAGGCAAGATTGTAAAACCGATTTACAGATATGATTTACGACAAATAAAATTAAAAAAAATCTCCTTGAATACATGCCTATGTTCTAAGAAATTTATCCTCCCGCATAACTCTAAGCACAGACAAACAGACATAACTCTTAGGATAAAACCTTCTAAAAATATCGTCAGGCATAATTTGCATGTCCACTAACAACCTCTTTATAGACAATCCAAAGCATAAATTTACAGCCGGTGCATCCCTCGTACTAAAATGTTTTTAGACAACTGCTTTCCCCCGTTTTATCAAACTTTCCAGAGGCCATCGCATCGTACAAAGATGAACTAAGGGAGCTAAACTAAGTGATATGAATGTGGTTTTTATGATCACCTGTTTTAGGGAGGAAAGTATTTTCTTATTTATTGATCAACGATCGAAATAGAAGTTAATTTCTAACATATTGAAGAGCCCTAATGTTGACTAAAACAACCGAACGTTCCATGTTGCTCAAAAAATTTTGCTAAAGGATCTGTGAAATCATCCTTGTTGAATACGGTACGCATAACGTGGCATAACTACAATACCAATCATGGAATAGTTCGTTGTTGGATGTTAATATCGATCTACTCCAGGATGGAGCTGCAATCGATTCAGTTCAACAAAGTGTCGATGCCCACAAGGCGCAACTATAGGTACACAATTCAAATATGAACTGTATAATAAATTAATTAAATCAATACTACATACTTTTCATGATGTTTTGGGAATAAATGGAATATTTTTCCTGTCGCTTCACCTGCTCTATTTGAGCACAAACCAAATTCGGCATTCTCACCCCATCTTACAATAATCGCAGATAAACAAAAATAAACAGATCACAGTTCGATATTGGCTGACTTACTGACCGCTTCAGTGGCGCCACTAAGGGAAGTGCGGAGACAGTCCCAAGCAAATCATAATTTGAAACGACTGTTAGGCCTACGATGATTGTGTTTACGAATGTTACAGGGTGACCACTCAATTTTTATTTTCAAATTCCCGGTTTTTTCCCGGTTTTCGCGGACCAAATGTTAAAAATTTCCCGGGTTAAGGCGCGGATCATGTAGTAATGAACTAGAATAACGAATAGAAAACAATTACTCTAAGCAAACAATGTTGAACGAATTGAGTTCCAAAGCTTAATAAAATGATATTTTCAGTATAAGCGTTGTTTATAATATAAAAATGACTACATTTTAGGACCCAATATTTACAAATTCTGCTTTCAGTTTTAGGCCCATGAAGCTAAAGAAAATAATTTAGATTATAGTCTGAAAACAGATGACAGTCTGAAAGTCAGTTTGTGTGTTTACCGCCAAATGATTCCTTTATAATTTTTTAAGAAACTGTTCCCAAAGATTCTATGAAAAGTTCTCAGCCATTGCTTGAGAAATTCCTTCTGGCGTTTCTATAGGTATTCTTCAGGAGTTTGTAGCCTTTCCTCCAGCGATTCTTTCAGCAGTTTCTTCTGGTAGTTTATTGGCTGTTCTGTTAAACTTTCTTGTGATGACATTTATGGTGGAATCCTTGAACTTATGAAGCTTTGTGATTCCTTTACAATCCCTCGAAGACACCTGAAAGAACTAAAAACTATAAGGTAATTGCTGAAATAATTCTTGGAAAAACCCTGATTTATTGAAGAAATTGAAGACATTTTGTTTGCACGAGTTTCATAATCTCGTGTATTCAATTCTTCACGATAAATATTCTGTAAGGGGTTTTGTAGAATTATTTATAAGTTTTGTCTAGAATGTTTGCAAGGATTCTTAGATATAAATCTCTAAACATTTCTTCAAGTATTCCGCTGGAGCAGTGTTTTGTTGAAGTTCCTCAATCGATAGCTCCACAAAATCCGACAGAGTTTCCTACAAGGATTTCTATAAAAATATTGTTTCTTCTAATTTAGAAATATCTTCATGCATTCATGCTGAATAGAAGAATGTTCTCGATATTTATTTTTGTTATTCGAAGCATAATATTTTGAAAGTGATTTTTGGTTATCTTTAATATCATATTGCCGTGCGGAAACCTATATATCGACATGGAATTTTCATAAAAGCCAATGTCGCAAACGTTAACAATGGGTTCTTCCGCAAATTTCTTGAAAATGCAAACTCACTCAAGTAAACTACAACTTCTATTCTAAAGGGAACTCCCCTTCTGTACAATCATCGTGGTAATTCCCTATGATTAGGTTAGCATTTTCGAGAAATTTCCGCTAGAAGCCATTGTTTATGATTGCGACCCAATGTCCCCTAATGAAAACTCCATTTCAATATATATTCTGTAATTGTTGAACAATACCAGATCGATGGCACGACTACAAAAAAGGCTTGTTGGCTGTCGATCAGATGGAGCATTGGTAATTATGGGTTCTGACCAATCCGTCAAAAACCTGTTGAAACGTGTCAGTTCTCATTTGATAATTATCAAACGTACTTGCCACTTTTTGGTTCTTTGTGCAAGCTATACATGCAAGAAGCTGCCACTGGAACAGCTGATGCAAGATATTTATGGTCACTTATCATGCAGCCTTAAATGATCCAAGGAATTCCAGATGATACAAAATATTTTGGATTCGAAGCATCGTTCTGCATCGATCTGCCACCAAATGGCTATCGTTCTAGTCAGTTGTCAACAGGAACTGCATCGTGTGTTGAACCCAAGAGTTCAATTCAATTTCTTATTAATATCCGTATTTATACGAAAAATATGAGATACAGGCCATCGAAGATCATGACTTGGAAACTTGTTGGAGAAAACTGCTGTGTTTCAAACAAGCAGATGGGAAGCTGGCTTTTATCTTGCTTAGAAAGTTCATTGCGAACTTTCTACAATCTGAATAAGACCATCTAAATTCGAATGTTTGAAGCAAGGTTCTTGCCAAGATTTTCTAGCTGTTAAACACAGGATATTTATAGAAGGTAGATCAATTGACACACTCTAAAATTTCACAGATCGTTATAGATGAACACGCTAAGAAAGGAATACCTAGAGCTCGATGATAATAACACACAATCTAAATTATGAACAATCATGTGAACATAAATTCCCGGTTTTTTCCCGGTTTCTCCCGGTTTTTTAGAATTCCCGGGTGATTCCCGATTTCCCGGATTTTTTTCCCGTTCCCCTTAACCACCCTGATGTCCAGGTCAGTACAATGTCAGCGCCAACATAAGATAAGGAGCGAATCAATTTTTCGTAAACAGTGTAGCTTTCGCTGGTCATTTCATCTCGACCAATAATCGGTCACAACGACAAACTTCAGCACTCATTAAAGAAGAGGAGTGTCTACTCTGTCCGCTGATACATTTCAAGTTGACGGAGTAGTCAGAAGTTCCGATAAGTTAGCATGACAGAAAAAGTATGTTTACAAAATCAGTAAGTCCGCCCCCTAATCAAATGTTGGCGCTGCCTTCTAACCGGCTCAAACTCTGTGCAACATAAAACGACTGACATGATGGCTTTTCGAAGTTACCGTAATAGTAATCCACTAGCTTGTCCTTCAACTCATTAGCTGACAGAAACGCACTCCGAACATGAACAACATTGTTTCCACACAGCAGATTGCTAGAAGTCACGAACATTCCAGTTCCGTCCGATTGAACTTGGCCATCTATGTCTCGGCTTAGCTACCCCGGTGAGCTGCGGTACGTGTTGCAACCTGCTCGAAGCGTCAGTCTCATGCAAGCAATGATGTCAATCTACAACAATGTTCAATGTTGTCATATTCGGAATGCGTTTCTGCGCTAATGAATTGAAGGACAAGCTATTTATTGAATTCTATTACGTAACTTAAGCCTTGCAGGTCTTTTTTATGTTGCAATGATTTCCACTGGTAGAAGGAGCGCTACAATTGCCGGACTTACTAATTTGACTACTTTTCTGTTATGCAATATCAATTCAACTACTAGTACTTGAAATGTTCTATACATCCTCTCTATGGACGAAGTTTCGTTGGAAAGATTACTTGGTAAGGAATTCCAGTGAACTACACCTCGAACGAAAAATTAATTCTCATACTTAGAGCACAGACAAACAGACCTAACATCAGGGTGGCCACAGAACCGGGAAAACTGGGAAAACCGGGAATCAACCGGGAATTCTAAAAAACCGGGAGAAACCGGGAAAAAACCGGGAATTTATGGTCACATGATTGTTCATAATTTAGATTGTGTGTTATTATCATCGAGCTCTAGGTATTCCTTTCTTAGCGTGTTCATCTATAACGATCTGTAAAATTTTAGAGAGATTTTTTTTTAATTGATCTACCTTCTATAAATATCCTGTGTTTAACAGCAGAAAATCTTCGCAAGAACCTTGCTTCAAACATTAGAATTTAGATGGTCTTATTCAGATTGTAGAAAGTTCGCAATGAACTTTCTAAGCAAGATAAAAGCCAGCTTCCCATCTGCTTGTTTGAAACACAGCAGTTTTATTCAACAAGTTGCCAAGTCATGATCTTCGATGGCCTGTATCTTATATTTTTCGTAAAAGTACGGATATTATTTAGAAATTGAATTAAACTCTTGGGTTCAACACACGATGCAGTTCCTGTTGACAACTGACTAGAACGATAGCCATTAGGTGGCAGATCGATGCAGAACGATGCTTCAAATCCAAAATATTTTGTATCATCTGGAATTCCTTGGATCATTTAAGGCTGCATGATAAGTAACTATAAATATCTTGCATCAACTGTTCCAGTGGCAGGTTCTTGCATGTATAGCTTGCACAAAGAACCAAAAAGTGGCAAGTACATTTGATAATTAGCAAATGAGAACTGACACGTTTCAACATGTTTTTGACGGATTGGTCAGAACCCATAATTACCAATGCTCCATCTGATCGACAGCCAACAAGCCTTATTTGTAGTCGTGCCATCGATCTGGTATTGTTCAACAATTACAGAATATATATTGAAATGGAGTTTTCATAAGGAGACATTGGGTCGCAATCATAAACAATGGCTTCTACCGCAAATTTCTCGAAAATGCTAACTTAATTGCTAACTCATAGGGAATTACCACGATGATTGTACAGAAGGGGAGTTCCCTTTAGAAAAGAAGTTGTAGTTTACTTGAGTGAGTTTGCATTTTCAAGAAATTTGCGGAAGAACCCATTGTTTACGTTTGCGACATTGGCTCTTATGAAAATTCCATGTCGATATACAGGTTTTCGCACGGCAATATGATATTAAAGATAACCAAAAATCACTTTCAAAATATTATGCTTCGAATAACAAAAATAAATATCGAAAACATTCTTCTATTCGGCATGAATGCATGAAGATATTTCTAAATAAGAAGAACAATATTTTTATAGAAATCCTTGTAGGAAACTCTGTCGGATTTTGTGGAGCTATCGATTGAGGAACTTCAACAAAACACTGCTCCAGCGGAATACTTGAAGAAATGTTTAGAGATTTATATCTAAGAATCCTTGCAAACATTCTAGACAAACCTTATAAATAATTCTACAAAACCCCTTGCAGAATATTTAACGTGAAGAATTGAATACACGAGATTATGCAACTCGTGCAAACAAAATTTCTTAAATTTCGTCAATAAATCAGGGTTTTTTCCAAGTATATTTCAGCAATTACCTTATAGTTTTTAGTTCTTTCAGGTGTCTTCCAGGGGTTGTAAAGGAATCACAAAACTTCATAAGTTCAGGAATTCCACCATAAATGTCAAGAAAGTTTAACAGAACAGCCAATAAACTACCAGAAGAAACTGCTGTAGAATCGCTGGAGGAAAGGCTACAAACTCCTGAAGAATACCTATAGAAACGCCAGAAGGAATTTCTCAAGCAATGGCGAACTTTTCATAGAGTCTTTGGGAAAAGTTTCTTAAAAAAATTATAAAGGAATCATTTGGCGGTACACACACAAACTGACATTCAGACTATCATCTGTTTTCAGACTATAATATAAATTATTTTCTTTAGCTTCATGGGCCTAAAACTGAAAGCAGAATTTGTAAATATTGGGTCCTAAAATGTAGTCATTTTTATATTATAAACAACGCTTATACTGAAAATATCATTTTATTAAGCTTTGGAACTCAATTCGTTCAAAATTGTTTGCTTAGAGTAATTGTTTTCTATTCGTTATTCTAGTTCATTACTACATGATCCGCGCCTTAACCTGGGAAATTTTTAACATTTGGTCCGAGAAAACCGGGAAAAAACCGGGAATTTGAAAATAAAAATTGAGTGGTCACCCTGTAACATTCGTAAACACAATCATCGTAGGCCCTAACAGTCGTTTCAAATTATGATTTGCTTGGGACTGTCTCCGCACTTCCCTTAGTGGCGCCACTGAAGCGTTCAGTAAGTCAGTCAATATCGAACTGTGATCTGTTTATTTTTGTTTATCTGGTTATTGTAAGATGGGGTGAGAAGCCGAATTTGGTTTGTGCTCAAATAGAGCAGGTGAAGCGACAGGGAAAATATTCCATTTATTCCCGAAGCAGCATGAAAAGTAGGTAATATTGATTTGATTAATTTATTATATAGTTCATATTTGAATCGTGTACTTATAGTTGCGCCTTGTGGGCATCTAAGCTTTGTTGGATTGAATCGATTGCAGCTCCATCTTGGAGCAGATCGATATAAACATCCAACCACGAACTATTCCATGATTGGTATTGTAGTTATGCCACGTTATGCGTCGCGTATTAAACAAGGATGATTTCACAAATCCTTTAACGAAACTTTTTGAGCAACATTAGGGCTCTTCAATATGTTAGAAATTAACTTCTATTTCGATCGTTGATCAATAAATAAGAAAAATACTTTCCTCCCTAAAACAGGTGAACATAAAAACCACATTCATATCACTTAGTTTAGCTCCCTTAGTTCATCTTTGTACGATGCGATGGCCTCTGGAAAGTTTGATAAAACGGGGGGAAAGCAGTTGTCTAAAAACATTTTAGTACGAGGGATGCACCGGCTGTAAATTTATGCTTTGGATTGTCTATAAAAGAGGTTGTTAGTGGACATGCAAATTATGCCTGACGATATTTTTAGAAGGTTTTATCCTAAGAGTTATGTCTGTTTGTCTGTGCTTAGAGTTATGCGGGAGGATAAATTTCTTAGAACATAGGCATGTATTCAAGGAGATTTTTTTTTAATTTTATTTGTCGTAAATCATATCTGTAAATCGGTTTTACAATCTTGCCTTAACTCTCTTCTCACAATTATAGGAAAATACTTGTTTTTAAGTAGGTTTTTATTCATTGTTACATCAATTGTCGTGCAGTATTTGTTAGAGCAAGATATCATCTTATTTATTAGTCCATTTTGGGCATAGTTGGTTCTTTGATTATTGATGGTAGAATAAATTCCTGCTTCTTAAGTAACGGGTGGGAGCGAAGAAGTTGAGCTTCTCTAAAATGTCTGCGTCATTTACTCTTTGCCCAATAACATTGTTTATAAATGATATAATAGCAAAGTCACGTTGTTTTTCAAGATCATATATTTTACCCATAACATACACCGCGATTCATAAGAAGGTAACCGAAAACAAATCCATCCCAACTTACGCAAAACATACAGTAAAAACTGTTTCTGCACTGACTAAATACGGTTTTATGTGTATTCTTATATGGATCCCAAACCATACAACGTTTTGATTGTATAGGGATCATTGAAATAAAAACTGAACCTTTTGATGAACTCGAGCATATTACTTGCCTTGTAAATTATATTGTTATAATGTTCTACAAAAGTGAGCTTGGAATCAAGTATCTCCCAACTCCCAAATCTCTAACTTGAATGCATATTTTAACAGTTTGTTGACCTATAGTGATGATGTCTATCCTTACGTTGCATGTTCTAGTGAATAAGACTGCGATGCACTTTTTAACGTTAATCTCTAGCAAGCTTGTGTTATTCAACATATATATATTCAACATTATTGACAAACAAAACAAATAGAAAAGGATCTCAATGGTATTTCCTTCAAATCTTACTCGTTGTGTTCTTCCACGCAAGTATGACTGAACCAACATTAATAAATTATGATTCAAATCTACCTGAGACAATTTTTGAACCAACAAAGGAATATCGTCTCTATCAAATTCTTTGCTAAAATCAGTGTATAAAGTTTCGACATAGTTACCTTCATCTATTGCACAGCTTATCTTATGGAAAAAAATACGGTAAATCGAATGGTATTGGGCTCATTTAGGGTTGACAGCAGTATGTGTCGCATTTTGCCCCTTCCTCCCCGAATGTTGGATGCAAACTAGAATTATTACTAAAAAAACATACTTGAAGCTAATTATATTGAACTCAAGTGCACTGCAAATTTGCAAAAAAAAGCTGGAGAACTGAATGGAACAAATTTTTCTCTGATCGAATGCCAGGAAGTGATCTATTTTATACAATTTCTCTTCATACGTGCATTAACTCATGTATCATGAGTTTCTGAAGATTGGCGCCAGAAATATTACTCTCAATTGGTCTGTAGTTATGTAAAAATGTCCGGAAAACCGAATGGTGATGGTCTCGAGTGGGGTTGATCTCAGGAAAGGGTCTCCGGACATTTTTACAGAAGTACATTGCAAGTGAGAGTAATGTTACCGGAGCCATTCTCCAGAAGCACATGGTATATACATTTTTTCAAGTATTAGGAAAATCGGGTAAAATAGGCCCTTTCCTGAGGTCAACCCTAAGCGAGGCCATCATCATTAGATTCTCCGGACATTTTAACATAACTACGGTGCAAGTAAGAGTAATATTCTTGGCACCAATTTTCAAAACCGTTCAAAAACAAAGTTTTTTTTTTAGTGTGAGGGGAAATCGGGTAAAATTGCCCATTTCGAGGCATCCGATCAAGGTAAAATTCATTCCATTCAGCTCTCCAGCTATTTCGTCAAGTATACAGTGCACTTGGGTTCAATATAGTAGCATCGATTGGAATTTTGGTCGAAAATGAAGGGCGAAATGGGCAAAGTGGGACACTAACTGTGGTCAACCGTGAATAAGACCAACACCATTCGATTCCCCGTATTTTTCCCATAAGATAAGCATTTTTTCAGGACTCCTACCCTGCGCTGTAAAAATTAATGGGATTTTTAGTGCTTTTTTGCCTACTGTTCATTGCAAAATTTACAAAGTTTACTAAATTTGTAGTAACGTTTGCATTAAAAAAATGGACAAAAATTGACGATTTTTCATGGGTTTACCTTCACCCGTACTGACAAAACTACCCATGCAGAATCAATCATAGTAACCCGTGAGTCAGCTGACCAAATTTGACAGTGCTATTAGTCGAACTCTAACCGTGATGGCAAAAACAGTGAAGCAACTCCGAGACGACGAGACCTATCTCACCTTTGATGGAAACGACTGGCAGGGCACTTCGTATTTCTTTTCCCCACGAAGGAAGCTCCGAGGTTAAGTTCATTTCACACACCAAGTTCCCCAAGAAGGTGCAGCTGTGGCTGATAATCAGCGAAAAGGGGATGTCAAAGCCGCTCTTCTTTCGCTCTAGACTGGTCGTGAACGGGAGAATTAATAGTACAAAATGTCGGCCGCAACTTGCGTCGTTTATCAAGAAATTCGTGAAGGCTCGACTGGTCGAGTCGAGTTATTAGTACGAGACACTGAAGAAGTCTGCACATTGTTGACGAAATAATCTGTCAAGATAAGCAAAGATAGTTGGAATTAAATGGAAAATACTAATTTTTCTTCTCATTTCAAGCTTGAAATGCTAAATAAGAAGAAAAAAGATAATTTTCTGACTAAGTAGGGGATCAAACTTCTATCAGAAAATGCTTCTTACCCGAGAAACACTCATTTTGTGATTTAGTTACCTGGATAATTCTCATGTTTGGTTGAAGTTTGTGTTTCATTTGTATGAGAGCCCCCTTTCCAGAAAGTCCTTCAAAACCCCCCACATGCCTAATTTAGTTCCATATGTTTGATTTGTTGTCGAGTTATGCAAAAAATTATGTGTCATTTGTATGAGAGCCCCCTCCCCCCCTTTCAGAAAGTGGAAGGGTCTCGAGGCCCTCTGCTGAAAGCTAACTAAATTGTACGGTTATATTTCTTCGCTTCTTGGAAGCTATTACCAACAGTAACACAGACGCGGTTTGTAACATAGCTGTGACATGCTTTTTGGAAGCCATGCTTGCTACTAGATGGTAGCGAATCTATTCCAAAACGATTTCAGCAACAAATGGTTAAGGTCAGTTACAAAATGGGTTTTGATATCCAATAGTTACATAATACCGAAATGAAACAAGATTGCATTGTAAGATATGTTGCAATGTAGTTCCTATGGTTACTACAAGATTCTCACATCCAAAGAGAAATTTATTTGATGCAAACAAACACCATCTTAATTGAAATGATATTACAACGTTTACGCATGTGTCCAATATTAGTATTTGACAACGTGAAAATTAAATGTAAATGTAAATATTTTTTTCGGTAAAAAAAAGTATCTATAAAGTATACAGAAATTTAAGTAAAGCTAAAGCGAGGTTTAACATCGTAGTGTCTAAAACTAAAATTATAGTTAAACTGCCCAATCGTTTTTCAAGAGCACCATCTACGACGGTTAACTTCACTTTTGCATTTCCTGGACCTTCCATTACAGAAATATTTTTTCTGCATCGACTCAACATTTGGACACGTTCATATTTTTGCTCCGAAGTGAAGCCGAATTGCATTTCGGGACTCACATCGGAGCTAGATTAATAAAAAAAGAATGCAAAAGATATGGTTTTAAAAATAGGACATGAATAAACTATTTATTTAAAAATAATTAAGAAAAATAATAACGTTTTCGCTTACAAAAATATGGCGTTGCTTCAGTGACCATAAATTTATTCAATTTTGGTTAAATAATATCGCCCTATATTGGAAAATTTCCATTACCCAAATTGCAGTAAAAATTACTGTTTATTATCGTTTTAAAATACTGGGTATTGGGTGCTGGATATTGTCAACCGTATCTAATTTTAGGTAAAATAAATACCAAATTTTAGGTATTCTCATCTTAGCGTGTAGACTGTTTTTTTATTCACGTCTTGCCAGCTTCCGGATTTTTTCAAGTGCTGAGCATTTTGGAGTGTTTTTCTAATTACGGAATTATTCATGTTTTGCTACTATCTAAGTCTCGTGTGTGTTTATGCTTCTATATATTCTCTGCATATTTTGGAAAAATTACAACACATCAAGCTGAGCAATCCATTAGGTCCTAAGTAACATGGAGAGATTCCCTTTGTCGACTTTCTCTTTCGTTAATAGTTGGTCTATTAAACGATTTGCTGATATTTAAGACGTATTGGATCCGTAATTACACTTTATATTACCGTACTGTGTGTTGAAAATACTTGAACATGTTTTTACATACACTGATAGGCAAAATAAAGTGTGCACCTCATCGTTTTTTTCAATTTCTCTCATTTACTTGGTTCAAATTAAAGTAAACACACTGTATTTTTTTTATTATCTTATTTTTCATATTCTTTTTAAGTTTCACTTATGGAATAATGAAAAAAAAGAAGTTTTACTTAAAGAAAAAAAATTAATGTGTTGAAAAAAAAAACAGTGACAAAATAAAGTGCCCTCTTCATTTAGGCTACAGAAAACATAAATTAAAGTAAAATAAAAGCATTTCAATATAATTGATGTGTCCTCCTTTGGCCTTCAGGACCTCCTGCAGGCGCTTCGACATGCTCTCGACCAGGTTTTTTAGGTGCTGTGGATCTAGCTCTTCCCAGGCGCGCTCCAGGGCTTCAAAATAGTTATTTTTATTGGTAACACCAGTTTTGTCAACCCTGGTATCGAGAATCGCCCACAAATTCTCGATGGGATTGAGGTGCGGGCTTTGTGGAGGCCATTCCAGCGGTTTGATCCGACAAGACCGGAAGAAAGACTTGGTCTTCTTGGCAGTATGCTTCGGGTCGTTGTCCTGCTGGAATACGAACTTCTCTTCAAGGCCCGTCTGGATCAGCGAACCATCCAGATTTTCTAGCAGGATGTTGATGTAAGAATCTGCCGTCCCGTCGATTTCCACAAGGCTATCCACTCCACTCCACGAAAAACACCCCTAGTTCATCACATTTCCTCCTCCATGCTTCACTGTGCCTTGGATGTGGCGCTTCTGAAGCTCCTCACCCGATCTGCACAACACACAAACCTGCCGCTTTCGATTAAAAAGCTTGAATTTTGGTTCATACGTCCAGAGAACCAGACGTTTCCCAGAGCTCTAGGAGCTTATTAGCATGCTCAATAGCAAACCTGAGCCGTTTGAATCGCTTCCGGGCAACTTTGTTAATCAGCCCCTGTGCTATAAGACGATGACGAACAATTCGACCCGAAACTGTTAGCTGAAGGGTTTCCTGGATCTCACGGACAGTTACTTTTGCGCTTCCTGCCTCTGCTTGTGCGATCCACCACTGATCCGAGCGTTTTTGTTTCTGTAGAATTTCCTCAACCGCTGCCTTGCTAATACTGAACTTCCTAGCGACAGCCCGGCGAGATTCACCGTTTTGCACATCATGAACAACATCATGATCCGGCATGATACCTGTAAGCGGTCACGACACGATTCCGAATAATTTGGTCCAGAGGATGTGCCAAATTCGGGACCTCTGGGACGCGGTATGCAGAGCAGCCTCCCAGATTGTCGTTGATCTCTAACAAAAATGGCGAAACGATCTTCTAACTACTGAAGCCCTGAGTAATTAAGCATAGTGGGTGCTTAACAAGCACAATAGCCCCCACCCTGAAGTAATACCGAAAGGTGGTTCCAGGGAAGGTCTAGAGCTTCAGATACGGGCGGGTTTTTAGTGGGTGTCTGGTTGCAGATTTTCCATCCCGTCAAAAAAAAAGCCGTTGAAGCAAACCCATCAAAATATCAAAACATAAACAATCGAGGGGTCTTTCGACGGAAGCTTATCGAAAAAATATCGATTTTTGAAGTGGGCACTTTATTTTTGACACTGTTTTTTTCAACATAAATTGTTTTTAATTCTTTAAGTCGAACTATTTTTTCATTATTATTCCATAATTGAAACTTGAAAATAATATAATAAATAAGATATCAAAAAAGGCTACAGTGTGTTTACTTTAATTTGAACCATATAAATGTGAGAAATTCATGTGAGAAAACATGATGAGGTGGGCACTTTATTCTGCCTATCAGTGTATGAAGGGTGTCCACAGTTAAATTGCATAACTTTCAATAAGCTGTAACATTTTGCCCTTTGGGTTGATTTCAGAGAAATTTTGTGTGAAATGTCCTCAGCGTGTATTGTTTACACTGCGTGAGTTTCATTGTGAAATGTGTCGTAGTTTCGAAAATGTTTCGAAAATGGAGTCGAAGGAACAGCAAGTGCGCGAGAACATTTTGCACACGCACCTCGACAACCTACTTCTTTCGCACCTAGCCATCGGAAAGATGTAGAAAATTCACCAGTCTACAGTGTCTCGTGTCATAAAACGTTTCGGGGAACTGCACACACAAATGTTGACGAAACCACACTGCTGCATCATGGACGATGAAACACACGCGTAAAAGCGAACTTTAAACTAATTCCCGGCAACCAGTATGTGACTGCGAAAGACAAGTTCGATGTTCCAGAGTCTCCCGGAAGCAGCAAGTGTCAAAGTTCCCCAAGAAATTCATAATTCGGCAGGGCATTTGTTCGTGTGGTAAACGGAGCAAGCCTTTCGTGACAACTTTAACTGTAAATGGTCAAGTATACATGAATGAATGCCTGAAAAAACGATTGCTTCCCTTTCTCAAAACACACAACGTTCCTACAATTTTTGGCCGAACCTAGACTTTTGTCACTACTCCAAGGATGTTCTGGAGTGATACAAGACGAATGGTGTTAATTTCGTGCCGAAGGATCTTAAACCCCAAACTCTCCAGAGTTGTGGCCAATTGAAAAATATTGGGCTATAATGAAGCACGAAGCATGTAAAGCATCCTGAAGTTGTCACTACAGAACAGGAAATGTTGAAGTCATGGTTGAAAGCGGAAAAAAATGTCGGTTCAAACGTTGTACAAAATCTTATGCGTGATATTAAAGAAATACAGTGAAATAAAAATAACTTAACCAAGATTATACATTTTGTATTTGATTCCCTGAATATTTCATGACGATCTGTTGAGAGACTTGTTTCTGAGGACGAGTTTAAAGAGATGCAATTTAACTGTGGACACCCTTTATCTTAGAATAGATACTTTCTTACCCGCTTTCTACACAACAGGCAGAGGTCGGTTTCCTTCTGGTCCCATTTCGGTCGCCTTGCTCAGGCATATGGTCTCTAAAGTATTTTTATACACTCTCGCGTTACCAGCCTTGCCATCACTTGAGGTAGCACTCATTACTGCGTACAACAAAACAACTGCCACACACACACAAACACACACGCTCGCGCACAAGAAACTCGGAGTACGCAATGGTCGTCATTATGTTAATGACGGAGCTTACACAGTTCAACAAACAAGCGAGTGAACGCATTTTCCGTGTCGAGTCGATATGTGATGGCAGCGCCCACCCACATGGCAGCTCACCATCGGCTGCTGCGACACAAAGCAAACCAAAATCAGCTCAACTTCGGTTGAAGAGACGACCGACCGCAGCAACCATTGACTTTTATTTTTATTACACAATTTAAAGAGCTCTCTTTACAACGTACATTAATTCCAATTATTTCCAAATCGGCTTCCCTCCTCTCCTCGTCGTTGACACGCCTTTCAGTTAGGCAACCCGCAAAACATGCAGGAAGCTGTTATCACACGCTGCGCTGGCGTTGTTTTGGACTCAGCTGGGATCAGAACAAAAAGTGACTCTTCTTCTGCAGCGTTATCTCAGTTTTGTGGACGTGTGTTGAGTTCCGACCGACCTCTAGCTAATTCCCATTTAGAAAGTCCGTCCCGACTGTTGCAGTTACTTGATTAGTGTGCTAACTTTTTGCTTGTTTTCCTGTCTTTCCTTGCAGACCATCAACAACAACAACAACAGTGATATTAGCTCTAGTAGGAATACTTCGTCCAGTGAGAAGGAGAGGCGAGCGCTGGTCAAGGGGAAGAAGAACTCCAAGCGAGCGAAAAAAGGTTAGTGCTTTGACTTTTAGTTGCAGGGATGCCAGGTATTTTTTACAAATGCCTGGGATAAAAATTTGAATTGTCCGTGAATGTCTACAAGCTAAGAAAAAAGTATTCAAAATTAAGTTTTTTTCACCCATCTCGCATGTTTTGTGCATTAAGTTAAAATTAGGTATAAGATGAAAACTCAATATTGGGTAATTACATTTCTAATACCAATAGGTAAAATTTACCTTATGTTGGGTACAGTGCATTTCAAGTGGCACTGGGTAAAATATACCTAATGAATTATCGAATTAATTGGGTGATTTTTTTTAAATATAGAAACATAATGATCATTTTTTGGAACAGCATATTAAAACACACGGACAAATAGTTAAATAGATCATTATTATTTGTCAATATCGGGACAGTAAAACAATAAAATAGCACATAAATACGTTGGCAATCAATAAGCAATAGCGTTGCTAACATTGCGGCCATTTCGTGGATTTGTATAACCGGGTAACCGAAGAGAGCCGCCATGAGCAAATAATGTGTCCGCAGTCGGCCATACTACAAATAAATGACAATCGTCAATACCGCCTACGGTTGCTACGATTTTCAACCAAAATTATGTTGAAAATACTCAACCGTTCATTGCGCGAAGAGAACGGGATGATTGAGTAGATTCAACTTAAAATTGAGTCGTTTTGGTCTTCAAATTGAAATATTAATAAATTAGGTTTGGAAATACCAGTTTACATTAGTTAATGGTCCTCATTCAATTTTCAAAAATTGTTGATAATATAGATCTATAAACAAATAACAAATAAGGATGTTGTAATTCGCGACATAAACAAACCTTCCATATATTTTTTTTAAAAATTGGAATAAAATATCGAACACCAAAACAACTTAAATTTGGGTATATCTATCATTACTGACTAGATGGGTGAATTCTACCTACATCAATTTTTTAATTCACCCAATTGGTAGCCTCACTTGACAGAACTCAACGTTGAGTTTTTCTCTACTTAATTTTGGGTACTTTTTTCTTAGCGTGTAAGAAAGTCTGTAATTTTTTTTTTGTAAAATGAATAATTCAGAAGTCTACTCTTTCAACAAAAAGACGTCATAAGAGAGCGAGTTATGTCATTTTCGCTATATGTGTGATTGTGTAAACATTCTTGCATCTATTTCTTGAATTTTTTAGTAGTCCTACACTATTGTTTCATATTTTTGGAGCATTCGCTTAGATGGCCCAATTTTCAATAGTTTTTTTTTCCTATAATGGTCTTGCCACTTTTGTATTTTAAAATTAAAATTTAGTTTTTATATGATAAATTCAACACATTTTTTTTTCTGTGTGCAAAAATATCAATTGATTTACAATAAATTACAGAGCGAGGGGCGAATCACTCATGCATTTTCAATTGAGTTTCACGTATTAAGAAGTGCATTTAGGCATTTTTCGAACATTTTTCAACGCATTGATGCACTTTAGTACGCATTAATTGCACATTTTTGAGCGCATTTGATTTATTTGTGCATTTTTAAGTGCATTGAATGCACTGGTGTACTTTTCAACGCATTTTTTCCAAATGCATGCACATTTTCGATTCAGTTAATTATGTAATGATTTGCCCCTCGTTACAGAGTCAATTTCCAGTTGAATGAATTAAAAAAGTGCATTCAAAGTGTTTATTTCTAATTAATTCATAAAAAAAAAATTAAAAAAAGTTATTGTTATGAAATAGAATGGTTGGGTAAAAAGGTTTTTTTTTTGTAGTTGAAGTCAACTTGCGTATCTTCGATTAATCTATCGGTATTAAGAAGGTGCATTTTATATTTATGTTTAAATATTTTTGTAATATCGTGTACGTAAATTTAATGTTGTATCGAGTGTTATTTTGCGTATTACGTATTTTACGCAGTATTTCAGTCAAGGCAGTTATGGCAATGGACCAATATTACCAACGCAATGACAGTAGTTTTCATGGTGGCAATAGCAGTGAAGATTATTGTTTTTTTTTGTATTTCTTGTGGTACACACTTAGAATATTTTACAGTATTCGGTAATTTTTTACCGAACTTTCAACAGTTGAACGTTCGGTAATCCGATTTACTGGATTTCGGTGAAATTTTACAGTAAATGAGTAAGTAAAAAAAGTGAAACTATACTAAATAGTTTTACTCACCCTTCTGGTTGGCAACCACCAAATCATTATCCCTAAAGCTCATTTCTTAATGTTTATTAAAATACAGGTATTAAAATACGCAAGTATTTAGCGAGGAGGCGGCACAAGAAGCACAAAACTTTGCAATAGCGGTAGTGTTATACAACTTTAGTAATACCATTTTAAACTAGTTTTAGGTAAAAATTACGTTAACATATGTAATTTCACTTTACTTAAAAATTAGTAAAATTAAACGTAATGTGTAGGTAAATTTTACTGAAATTTTGGTTATACAACCAAAACCTAATTTTCGGTAAAATTAAAACATAATTTTCGGTAATCTTATATTAGCGTGTATGGCTTTGGTATATCTCCGTTTGCATTGGAGAGCAGTCATGTGTCAAGCGATGCGTCAATTCAGCAGCATCCCTACACAGAGAAACCAAACAATCCAAAAATTAAGTCATTTCAAGCATAATTTTTCAAATCGACGTATCTAACATTTGATAGAAACTGAGAAAAATGAGGTAGAAGCTCAAGATGCTTTCATTAAATTCTATTTAACTGCATTGTGAGTTTTATTCGATCTGTTGCTTCTATTAAGGTTAAATTATATTATAAGTAGTAGAAATCCTGGTTTTCATTCACTTTCGCTCTTCTTTTGATAAAAGTAACACATACACCGGTTTGCCTCCATACCATACACATACACCATGTTAGATACGTCGGTGTGACATTTTGATTGTAACATACACCGGTTGGATACGTCGGTATTTCAGAACGGTTAGCACTTGCGTCATGTCAGATACACCGAATATAATTTGAAAGCGCAGATACGTCGGTTTGCTGTGTGGTGTATGTGCACTATTTGCTCAACATTTTAAAAGATCAGATACGTCGCATATGAGATTTGACTCACACAACTGAATATTTTTGATAATAGTATTTAGCGTGTGCTACAACATTAAGCGAGCTATCAATGACAGGATAGAATAGAAAACTTGATTTGTTTACTTTTGCGACATACGTCCTTTTGAAAAGTTATGCTTGATTTTCACTCATCTTGACAGCAAAGTAAAACCAGTCATAATTGAGTTATTTGCAAAGTATCCAATTTTGAGTTTTCTCGAAAAGACTCAATGCTCAGTGAAATAATCTGTTCGTTAGTAACGAAACGACAGTAAAAATAATCCAAAATTGAGTGTTTTTTTTAAATATTTTTTTTTTTTTCTTTCTTTCTTTATTATAGTGCCTTTCAGCCTTTGGCGGGTTCGGCACTTTTTAAATATTATTAAATATTATTCAAAAATGTGCTTTAGTAAACTTTTTCACTTACTTCAATAAAAGAAAGCTAAAATTCCTACAAAATGTGTGTGATTTATTGGTTCATTTTCGGGTACATTAAAACATTCCCTTAGAGTTCCAATTCATGGTTTTGCACAAAAATCGAACCTGCTCTCGAGCTCTGCACGGTAAGAGCTCTGTCACGTTAATTTTAATAGCATCAACGTGTACCTGTTATAAGAAAAATAAGTTTAAACTTTTTGAGCTTAAAAGAGGTATTTGTCATTTTTGTGAGGTTGTATCGCAGACTCGAAAAAATAATGACAGTGGTATGGTTGAATTTCTGCTCGTTTGCACTATTAAGCTTGGGACCGATGTGCTAGTACTGACTGAGCCAAGAAAAAAATCTTATTTGTTCTGGACCTACTGGTCTTACACGGAGAAACCAAACTATCCAAAATTAAGTGTAATAGTACTCAAAACTAAGTACTCTGATAGGACTAGTATTTTCGACATAATTTTGTTCTCACCGATAAGTAGCTTTAACTCAATCTTAAAGTTAAATTGAAAAAGTCAATTTTACGCAAAGCATGGTATTTTAAGAGTAGTATGTTTGCGGTATACGTGCGAGGCGCCTTTCATGAAACAATCCAAATCGAGTGTTGGGCTGCCACTTTGCTTTGGCTGAAAATTTTTGATCGCCATTTAATGAACTATGGTGCTGTGAGGCGGAAGCAAATTCGTGTTTCAGTTTAAAATTTTACGCGTTTATGGATATGGATATGGATCAATTGAGTAAAATTCTGGATTTGGAAACCCCGTTACAAAAAATTGACCGGTAAGTGTAATTATTTCACTTATTCGATTGCTTTTCCTAATTCTAGTGGCTTTGGAGGGATGGAGAACTTTATTAGTGAAAACCCAGTATTTCAGCAAAGTTCATGGAGATGATCACGGAACTTCGATAAGTGATGAAGGTCCAGAAGTTTCTTTCATGGCTTTCCTCTATCATTCTTTAGAGTCAACGGCATGCCATGTCCCTAGTAAATCGTTTCATGACAAACGCGGAAACTGCCCAAACTGCCCAAAAACCTCCACATGCCAAAGTTGGTTCCATTTGAAGAACCTCGAATTCCAAGAACTCGAGCTTTGCAGAAATTTTGTGTTTCATTTGTATGGAAGTCCTCCCTTCCAGGCGGAGAAGAAGCTTCGAACCATCATAAGAACCTTCTCTGGCCTCAACATCCCCATATATAAGTTTTCATAACAGTAGGTAAGATTCTCATGTTTGGTTGACATTTGTGTCTAATTTTCATGAGAGCCCACCCCATCCAGAGAGGGGAGGTATCTCAGACCTCCATAGAAACATTTCTTGGTTCCGAAAACCCCCACATACTAAATTTGGTTCCATTTGCTTGATTAGTTCTCGAGTCATGCAGAATAGTGTATTTTATTTGTATCGGAGATCCCCCCCCGTTAGGATGGGAAGGGGTCTCAAACCAACATAGGAACATTTTTCGTCTTAAAAAACCACCACATGCTAAATTTCGTTCCGTTTGCTTGATTAGTTCTCGAGTTATGCAGAATATTGTGTTTTATTTGTATGGGAGCCCCCTCTTTTATGACGGGGAAGGTTCTCAAGCTACCATTAAAACCTTTTTTGTCTTCAAAAACTCACACATGCTAAATTTGGTTTCTTTTGCTTGATTAGTTCTCGAGTTGTGTAGAAATTTGTGTTTCATTTGTATGGGAGCCCCCCTTTTCAGTGAAGGGAGGGATCTTTAATCATCATAAGAAAAAACCCCTGCCCCAAAAACCCCTGCATACAAAATTTCACGCCGATCGGTCCTTCCGCTCGAGAGTTAAATCGTGACAAAGGAAACCCCAACTCATTTTTATTTATATAGATTTCCTACCTTTAAAACACCTTCCTCTGGGTAAAATTGGCTATTTCAATTAAACTTCAAGCTAAAGTAAAAACTACCCACCAGTGAGAACGAAATTATATCCAAAATATTAGTCCTATCAGAGTACTTAGTTTTGAGTACGATCGCACTTGATTTTGGATACTTTGGTTTCTCCGTGTATTGATATTTTCGGCTATAGATCATTGCACGGAATGTATTAACCTCACTTTTTTGACAGTTCAGGGAGCTTGTTAGGTGTTAGAATTTGAACCACTCAAACGAAATTTTTCATTGGCTTTTTCCGAATTCTGTACGATTAGATTCAGGAAATGATGTAAAAATAAGCACTGGTGTCCGTTTTTGGGCAAGTTTACTACAATCGCAACAAATTCTGAGCACAAAATCTCAAACCGATCTTACCGAAAATATTCTAAGTCCACGTAAACAAGCTCTCTGAACTGTCAAAACTGCATTGATGACGTCTTCGTGCAATGATCTTTAGCACCGATGATAGTAACGCCTCCCACAAAATACCTACGCTATTTCAAAACATTTCAACAAAGTTTCTTACCGTATCTACTATACTGTTCAGATCCTTGTAAGTTTTAAATTTGAACTTCAGAGAACACTCTCATTTGAAATTTAGAAAATATAGCAAATGTCTGTAAAAGTCTGCAACAGAAATGCAAAGTCTGCAAATTTACAGACATGTCTGTAAATATGGCATCTCTGTTTAGACGTTCCCGGAAGCATCGCTAGTTTGACGT
>JASCZW010009258.1:0-43880 GCA_034211315.2 Aedes japonicus | reverse complement strand
TTATAATGGCGCTGTGAATGGAAGAAAGAGAGCCCGGAGAGAATCTCTCAATGTTAGATTCGCCCTAATGTAAAAAAATCCTGAGAAATAACGTTGAATGTATAAATCCTGAAAACGTGAACTAGTTCACGGTTCGTTTTCATTTTCGGGAATGCTTTTTTTCTGTGTGGGAGGCAGGATGTTTTTCTAGGGATGTTTGAGACCTCTCACACAATGAGAAACACAAATTACTGCGTAACTCGGGAACTAATCAAGCAAATTTTACCTGTAGGCTTTTTTGAAAAGATTTTTTTTATTGCGGTTGAAGACTGTGGAGGAGAGATGGGGTTCTCATGCAAAAGAAACACAAATTTCAACAAAACATGAAAATTAAGCAGGCAACTAACACAAAATGTGTTGCTCGGTAAGAAGTATGTTCTGATAGAAGTTTGAACCCTTCATAGTCTACATCCAAAATAAAAAAGCAAGATTCTACTGTAATTTCGTATGACTTGGTTTCATTTCTCGTAATGGATCGTAACTTGGAGAAAAATGAAACATTGGTCGTGGCAAAAGAAACACATCAATTCGCTCAGAAAAATTCAATGTGTTGCGTGAGGTTGTGCAAGTTGATTAGTAGTTGTCAATTCAATGGCTCCAGCATAAAAAGATCTCGATCTGCAACTGAATTCGAATCCGCGGCCGTCAGGTGATGGCTGTCAAATATAATCATCCAGCTACTATAACAAGTTGCGGTAATCGGAATAAAGCCCTTACGGTTGCTTCAATTGTCGAAGCACTCAACGTTACAACTATGAAGCAAATGTCGGTCACATACACTTGCATGGCTTCATTTATTTCATAAAACGCAGGGTGACTTGATGAGAGGGAGATGGAAGTGTGATGACGAGTGATAATAAAAATAGAACACTTGACAGCGGAATAGCAACAGTGGCAAATAGCGTAGAGGCGAACTGTATCATTGTCTCACCCATATTGAGAAGTTGTTGATGGTTGAACAAAAACCCAACGGTTGCTGCGACTGTCGAGGCACTAAATGTATATCAGCGATAACCGCTCTTGCACCCACTTGCATGGCTTTGTTTATACCATAAAAAGCTTTGTGGATCATGATGGAGCAACATTGCCTCTTTCAGAATCATGCGGATTTCTCAAGATATGATTGACAACAGCCACAATTGCAACCCCGGGTGTAGAAAAGGTGATTCTTGAGCTACTCTCAGTGCTACATTATGCACAATAAGTTAATCAAAGGTTATGCTAGAGAAAATGACGTTCAAATTAACAGGACAGCGGAGTTCGAAGCAGCAACAAAATTTGTCTCATGGACTAACTGCTTTACACAGAAAAAAAAACCAAAAAAACTACCGATCCGAGAGTTAACTTAAAAACACAAAAATGAAAACAAAAACCAAATAAAACAACTAAACTTCATAATCGAGGTCACACATAAGCAAACAAAAATATTTATCTTCACTCATTCCAAAAAACAACCACAAACGCGCTAGTTCTATTAAATTTTTATTCATTTAATTGCAAGCGTAGCAACGTTCGCATCGGGTTTAGCTAGTAGTGAATTAAGAAATTAAGAAAAAAGCTATTTACGAGGACTCCATCGTACTCATGAATTTGCGAAGCTCCACGGGACATCATTACACAATTATAGGCATATTACAGTATTCTCAGAATTTTTACGGCACTCCAAACTTTTCTTGATTTCAGATCTTGTTGTTTAGTACGATCAACAAAGTGACTTACGAGGTCTTTATCGTACTTATGAGTTGCAAAAGCTCCAAGTCACAGCTTTAGAAAGCTTTACAACTCATGTATATGATCGAGGCAACGTTAACTCCGTGATAAGGCTGTAGAACAGTTTGATCTAAACACAATAATAGATCGGAGTATCGTAGATTTTCTGAAAATACTGTCATGTGTCTTAAAAGGTGGAATAATATCTCATGAAGTTGTTCTCGCCCATACGAGCAGTGTAGACATCCTAAATTCCCTTGTTCATCATGTGGAACATCAAGATTTGAACTCAAGGACAGTTTGAAGTACCGTAGATATTCTATAAATATTGCAACATGTCAATTGCAGTAATATGATGCCCGGTTGAGTTTTTTCAACTGATAAGTACAGTGAAGACATCGTAAATAGCCTTGTTGATCGAATAGAACATCAAGATCTGCACGCAAGGATTTTTTTGAAGGTCTACAACAACTAGAAAAAAAACACGTGTTCGCCAATTGTATCCTTTTAATCCTTTTTATTACTTTTTGAAGCATGTAGATTACGAATTGAAATCAATGTGGGAAAAATCCGTATTGAATCGGTTATCGGATGGAAGGCAGTTCTCGGATATTATCGACAACAGGACCTACGGCGGCGCAAACATCAATTCGGGCCACTACCGGTTTATGGTCGAAATGAGTCAAAGACTTTCCGTTATGAACAACAGCCTAGGAGCGACGTTGTCGGATGAGGAAGAGCTGATCGAAGTCTCTCTTATGGACTGCTGTCAAATCTGCTATTAACAACGCAGCAGAAGGTGTTACCGCGTTTGTGGATAGAAATCGATCTAACGACTGATTCGACGAGAAGTGTCCAACGGTTTTAGACGAGAAGAGAGCAACGCGGGCGCATCAAGGGAACCCGTCAAAATTTGGAGCGATTCATATAGAAGCGAGGACAGCAAACTTATCTTTTCGGAAGTAAGAAAGCGCTGCATGGAGGAGTTAGGGTCCGAATATACGAAGCATCTGTATCGTTCTCAAGAAACGCGAAAGTTCTACAAGAAACTCCACGCATCCCGCAAAGGCTTTGTGTCGCGAGCCTGCAATATGTCAGAATAAGATTGGAGGCATATTGACGGATAAACGTGAAGTTATCGAAAGTCGGAAGCAGCACTGAAATGAACAACTGAATGGCGCAGAGGCGGAACATCAAAACAGTAATAGAAATCCCGAATAAAAATTCTCATAGATTTACAATTGAATATATTGTAACCATACAATAGAATTTATAGTATGCAGGATTAATAGTATTGTTCACAACGATAAGATGACAATAGGAGATATTGTTGCCACAATTGAATCTAATTTAAATTGAGCCATCCACAATAGAAAAGGGGGGTTGTTATGTATCTTAACTATAGAAAAAGTCATTATTCTCCGAACAAATTTGAGTCAGTTACTATTAACTGTATTGTTTCACAATTATTGAAAATCCTAGCATATGGAGTGAATAGTAGATCTATTGTAATGACAATATACATTTTTAATTTATCTGAATCATGAAAAATAAGATTCATGGTCGAAAATAGGTTTTAATATTATTTTATATTCTTGTATTGTAATTGTATGGTTACTTTTATCCGGGATGACTGCATCGAAACGGCAAACGAGGGAGATGTGCCAGGATGCCATCAAGCAGCTTAAGAACAACAGGCAGCTGGAAAGATACTATCGAAGCGGAACATTAAAAAATGGCTTTAATGTAGTTGGCGAACTCTCTGCACGGATTGATAATCAGGATCTGGGACAAAGAACAGCTACCGGAGAAGTGGAAAGAGGAATTATATGCCCAATAAACAAAAAAAAAGTGACCAATTGGAATCTGAGAACTACCGAGCGATCACTATTGAGCAATTCCACGAACAAGTGGGAAATTTTTCCAGTTTTTATTTTTGTATTTTTTGATTTGCATGAAACCTTGCATACAAGTTTTTGGGGAAGAAAAACGCCGTTTTACATACTTGGTGCGCCATTTTGAATCTAGTCTTACTTATGAGAAGGGCCTATGAAAAATGCACAAGCTATCTTGAAAAAAATTGTATCTCGGAAACGGTTTGTCCGATTGGTTTGGTGTCTTCGGCGAAGTTTTAGACAAATGTTGGTGCTATATGGAGAAAATATGCACGGTAAAAAAAAGTTTGGTTTTGTGTTTTGAACTAAAATATAGATTTTCCCTTAAAAGTTACATGTCAATAATTTTTTAAATATCCTTATGTTATAGCTGACTGAAAATGCTATCTAGTGCACAATGGGGTGGCCTGGAGAAAAATAGGTTACAATGAAAAAATTTTTTTTAAATTACAATTTTCAAAAAGCTATTAAGAAAAGTCAAAAAAGTTTGTCACCTAATTTTATGAAAGTACATCAAATTTGCAAGCAAAAAGAACTTCGGTAACATTTTTCTAAGTTTTTCTTCGGTAACATTTTTCTTTGTTGGAACTAGTCCACCATGGCCACGCTGGCCATAACGAGGCTAGCTCCGTAGATGACCGTTTCTTAATAATAAATAAAAAGAACGCAGTCTTAGTCACCTTCCATCAAACTAGACGGCTGCCGACTGATACCTCAATCAACAACCGCCGCACTGTTTATTCATTCCAGGTATATACAATTTACAATCTTCTTCAATAACAATATACCTACGCCAGCAAATCTACCTCGCTCCAACTCTCCAAACTCGTACCTGAAGGTTCGACGATACCTGAGCGTTCAACTCTACCTATCTTCCAACAGTCTTTACCCAGCATTCTATGATTTCTACCCGTGAGCTGTATAATAATGTCTGACTCGGTTCTGAATTCATCCAGTATCTACCAAACAGTAAATGCAGAAAGGTTACTAGTAGCATAGGGATTATAGTAATTTCAGCTCATAATCCTGTGTTTTTGAACAAGATCCAGTGTTGTTTGATAACATAATAATTGTAAAGGAAAGTGTAACACGTTTTGGTGCAAAGGTAAGTTTTAAATACACATTTTAATTATATGTTTTGTGATATTTTCGTACAAAACTAACAATTGGAAAATATTTTCTATGTTACAGATTACAAAATGAGTAAAATAAGATGTATTCGCCCATTCAAAGACATTCAGTGTTCGAAAGAGCTGCGATATCACACGGATGGTATCATCCAAAAACTAAAATCAATTGGATTTTCCAAGGTATCCACACTGAACACCAAGGATTTTCGTATTTGTTCGTCTTGCCGTCTACATATTGATTCAAGAGCTCACCTCACCCAAAACGAAGAACAAAGCGTAGCCGGCGGCTCAAAGGATGCCAACTGTTCAGACCATACCTGAAGTACCTGATTCGCAAAGCTATGAAAGTTTGGTCACGATACCATCAGCGTCAACGCTAAGCATAATTCAATCAAATGAAGACTTCACGATGCCTGTAGACGCCGAAATATTCAACCGAGGAATAGCAGCTATTCGTGTTTCGCCTATAGATTTAGGTAAGGTTAAAAATGTTCACTATCCTGAAAAAAAATGCGCTGAAATCGTCGAAGGTGTACGAAAAAATCTTTTTAAATTAGAAGCTAAAACAGAAAAAGCAAACGAGTTTGATGAAGTCATAGAAAATATGAAAACGAAATTTTTAAATTCAGCCACAAGGCAAGAAAAACTATCAATTTTATCATTGTTACCAAAATCATGGTCAGTACAAAAAATTGTAGACGAATTTAAAACCAGTAGAAATATGGCATCAGATGCAAGAAAGGAAAGAGATAATGTAATGTACGTAATGTAATTTAATTAATAAATTTTAATTTAATTTACTTTCAACAGGACACAATACATCATTTCTTAATATATTATACTGAAAATATGCAAATTAAACATTTTAGCTTCATTATAATTTCTGAAGAACTAAGACATGATTCAGTCGCTGTTAATTTGTTTATTGATAAAATGATAAACTTTTTACAAATTGATCAAAATAAAAACATTAAAAAAATTTATTTCATGTCAGATGGTGCTGCTTCACAGTATAAAAACCGAAAAACTTTTCTAGCCTTTGTAAATTTAAGTCAAAGTTATGGTATTGACGCTGAATGGCATTTCTTCGCAACATCGCACGGAAAAGGTCCATGCGATGCTATTGGAGGTACGATAAAACGCATGGCTACCAGAGCAAGTTTAGTCAAAGAACGCGAACACCCGATAAAGACTGCAAGAGAGTTGTTTAATTGGGAAACAAACGAAAAGAAGAAGAACTTACAAAGTTGTCATTTTGTTATTCTACTACAGAAAAATACGAAAATATGTCTTTGCAGCTAAATAATCAATATAATAATGCAAAAACAATTCAAGGAACTCAAAAAATTCCACTCATTTCTTCCTCTATCAGAAAATACAATAAAGAGCAAAGCTTTATTCAAACTGTCCTGACAATGATGCCAAAATATTCGATATTTTTAAGAAAGCTGTGTAAACAATAATTTTATAAAAATACAGGAAAAATAATAAACTGATGATATCCAACATATAATGTTATTTTTATTGCGCACAATCACCATCCCTGAAAAATAAGCTTAATTCGCTCTTTTGAATCTTGCTAATTGAGGAGCTTGCATTTGCAGTTCTCAAAAGGTGTATCTCGAAATCGAGTTGTCTCATCGGTTTGATGTCTGTGGCGATGTTCGGCAATAGAGAGAAAATATGCACAGTATAAACACATCCAGTTTAAATGGATTAAACTGTTAGGCGATATGCAAGAGTTGAATGCACATTTTCAACACAATACACCAAAAATAACTGAAAGAAATCATTGTTCCTGATAGTGGGATTTTGTAACTTGTTTTTCAAAATACTTTTAAGGCAGAGAATTTCACTCGAATCTTTAAGCTGTCAGTGTCATTTTAACTCAAAATTTTTCAATCTTTTCGAAAAAAATACTTTTGAAACTGGAAAAACACGGAATACATCCAAAAAGGGCCAAAACTTATTAAATTATCAAAAAAATCAATATTAAATCAGTAATATCTTCTAAACGGTGCATCTTAGAAAAATGTTACCCAAGTACTTTTTGCTTGCAAATTTGATGTACTTTCATAAAATTAGGGTGACAAACTTTTTTAACTTTTCTTAATAGCTTTTTTGAAAATTGTAATTTTTTTAAAAAAAATTTTTCATTGTAACCTATTTTTCTCCAGAACAACTTACTGTGCACTAGATAGCATTTTCAGTCAGCTATAACATAAGGATATTTAAAAAATTATTGACATGTAACTTTTAAGGGAAAATCTATAATTTAGTTCAAAACACAAAAACCAAACTTTTTTTACCGTGCATATTTTCTCCATATAGCACCAACATTTGTCTAAAACTTCGCCGAAGACACCAAACCAATCGGACAAACCGTTTCCGAGGTACAATTTTTTGAAGATATCATGTGCATTTTTCATAGGCCCTTCTCATAAGTAAGGCTAGATTCAAAATGGCGAACCAAGCATGCAAAACGGCGTTTTTCTTCCCCAAAAACTTGTATGCAAGGTTTCATGCAAACCAAAAAATATGAAAATTACTCGTTGCTGAAATAATATGGAAACGCTCTATTGTCAATGAGGCCTTTCTGTGCTTTCTCAGATAATCTTCCGCCGTATATCGCCACGAGCAATCACACATGAGGGAAGTTATCAAGCTGGTTTTGTGGACGAGTGATCGTCACAAAGTGTCGCGAATATCATGTTACTATGCACAACCTATTCATCGATTTCAAAGAGCTTTGGAAGAATATAAACGAGAACGATTTGCTTCACTGACGACGTGGACATTGCCGGGGTTACTATGGAATTCACAATACCCTGAGACCTGGTAAATTTCACCTACGTACAATCGCACCTTTAATGTCTTCGAACGGAAAATGCTACGTATGATCTTTGGTAAAGTGTTGCTGAGAGACGGACTGTGGAGTTTAATTTAAATCAAATCAATAAGAAAGTTACCTATGGACCCTCCACAGATGGCTGACGAATTATATATTGAGATAATTCATCCAATATCTTCACACAACACTGTACATTTTCAACCGTAGCCATGATTAATCTGGTCAGTGGTCCGGGAATAAGTTCTCAGTTATGCTGAACCATTGCTCTTCGTGATCAATCGCGCATAGGGGCTAAACATTCGCGGTACTTTGCGGAGATCAAGGTAAAGATGTTGTTGATCCCCTTTTGCAAAACCAACTTACTAACTTCCCATAAATATGCTTGTTATCAGCGATAGACGGGAGACGAAGGGAGAAAACACTATGTAGGCCGTGTTCGGAGTATTAAGTTACTGTTTGGTAGCTCTTAAACTCCAACTTGTCATCGATTTAGGCATATAACTCCATCTTTCAACATCTGTTCGATAGATATTCTGTCTATCTCTCCGTGCAGACCATTTATCAGGGGCCCATCTTTTTCGATTCCATCCGTTCCAGCTGCCTTGTCGTTCTTGAGTTCCAACTACCTTTATTGATTATCTTGACAGATACGCGTATTTCGTCTACAATGTGCAGACTTCTTCAGTGTCCCTGCCTGCAAACACCCCCACTTGCCAAATGTGGTTTTATTTGCTTGAATAGTTCTCGAGTTATGCAGAAATTTATGTTTCATTCTATTCCCCTACAAGAGGATGAGGGGTCTTGAACTAACATAAACACATTTCTTGCCTCCAAAAACCTCCACATGCCGAATTTGGTTCCATTTGCTTGATTAGTTCACGAAGCAATCCATAAATTTGTGTTTCATTTTTATGCAACCCCTCCTTTCAAAAAGGGAGGGGTCTCGAGTCAACTTAGAAACATTTGTTGCCTTCACAGTCCTCCATATGACAAATTTGATTCGATTTTCTTGATTAGTTCTCGAGTTATGCAGAAATTTGTGTTTCAAATGTATGGGAGCTCCTCTCTTTCAGAAGGAGTAGGGGTCTCAAACAACCATAGAAACATTTCTTGCCAACAAAAACCTCCACCTTCCAAATTTGGTTTCATTTGCTTGATTAATTCTCGAGTTATGCAGAAAGTTATGTTTCACTTGTATAGAAGCTCCCCCCCCGCCTCTTTCCGAAAGGGTAGGGAATCTATTCAACTAAGAAACTTTTTTTGCCTTCAAAAACCTCCACATGCCAAATTTGGTTCCATTTGCTTGATTTGTTTTTGAGTCATGCAGAAACTTGGGTTGCATTTGTATGCATTTTTCTATTTCTATTCTATTTCTACGATAAATGAAAATTGATTCGTAGCGAAAATTTCTACTTAAATTTTTAAGATATTTTTTAAATTTTTGCAATATTTTTGATCCGATAGAAACATGTTTAACTATAAAAGTAACAATTGTAATATGATGGTTGCTCATTCGGCGTTGCTTTTCAATGAGTTCTGGCAAAACTTATGTTTTGGTTGCAATTTAATAACATCAAGACATTTATTGATGATTTATAAATGCATTATGTGATCATGATTTTCACAAAATTCAGCAAAAGATAACCCTCGATAGCTGCCATATTTACTGTTGGTAATTATCTCTACATACTGTTTTATTATCAGTGCTAAGCAGGTTCTAGTAGAAAGAAAAATAAAACATTCTCACCACCGCTGTCTCATCTCACCGCTATCACACGTCCAGAAAATTGTTTTTGCAAAAGATAAAACATAAAAGCGACCGGCACACACTGGATTAGATTCTTCAACCATATCACAACAAAAAGGAGCGAAAAAAAATTCTCACAAATCTAGACGAATATATGAAAAAGGGCCATGAGTGAAACTAGGTTGAGACCTTTTTTGACAAGATGATGAAGTAAGTTAGCCATGGTGTGCTGTTACTCGCAAGAAACTGCCGTTCATAATTCAAATTTATTGTTGATCTTCAGTTTATTGGCCCTTTTAACATGTTGCGTCAAGATACCTACTCGCCTCTTGTTGTTTTTTTGCTACACACTGCACTCCCTCAACACCAACCAACCAGTAAGCGCCTGCTTCGCACCAACGATAGAGAAATGAGGAAAGATTTCCATAATTAGTCCCAGTACGATATGTGCATATGACAAGCCCCGGGGCGTCGCTACTTTGGCTGTATTCTGATAAGGGCCGCACCGATTAGCGGGCGGCCTCCTTTTTTCCAGCAAGATCCTTTATCTCAATCCTAATGGCTTCAAGTTAATTGAATGTCAGGGTTTGACACTTTCCACGGGAGATTAATTAAGATACATGTTGTTGTTGCTGGTCGCTGGTACTTTCTTGACTTTTCACACTGCTGATGAAGAATAGAAATCAAAACATGTTTTAGCTTGAAGTATTATATTTTCATATTCGAGGCCCCTGGTGGTGATGCAGCTGTTTAAACAACAAAGTAATTACGGGTCCTGAATTTATCTTGCCATGCTCATAACGATGTTCTTTTTTTTCCATAGGATTATTTTTGTCAAAATTTAGGAAGCCTGTTCGCAAGGAGCGAGTGTTTCATAAATGAAAACCGCAACGTCAAATTTAATTTCGATTACAGAAAAATAATATGTACAGTGTACAGATGGGGAAAGCTTGAAGATGCTTTTCTTTAGCATATCAAACTTTGTTTTTCACTTTTGCTTTGGCTGGTTTCACAAAGGCAGAATTAGAGTAAAGTTCATTCAGACCGCAATGTTGCACCATATGTTGCCGTAGAAAAAAGTACACTGTTGTGTATCATGTAATAAGTTTAGCGTTTAATTGGGTTATTGACCTGAATTTTGTTGAGGAATATTCTTTGGAACTTGGGTAAATACTCTTATAGTTGAGGTAAAACCAATAGTTGCGGTATTTACTTAAACAACATTCGGAATATAGTCTTCTTGCTATTCAGAAATAGAGAATATGTTGGCTTCGGCAATGATGATTATTCTAGGCAAACGATTTCTTAACCCATAGTTCTATATATGCTGATTTATTGGTTATTTAGCTTTATTTAATTGCATTTCAAGTAGTAAGCTATTTCTATAAGCGATGTTTTTCTTCAAATAATTCACATCCACTTGCAATGATGCTGATCTTGTTGTCTATAATAGAGCAATGTTGTTCACGCAGTTCAAATGGAACGAAAGCCGAATAAAAAACACTTTCAAGCCGTACTGCATAATTCTGTCAGTTGTAATAGATAGAGTTTCATACGAGCAAATAATTGCCAACAAACAAAAACTCATAAAAGGGTGAACTCAGCTTAGATTGCCTAGGATGGGTAATTCTCGCTACACCAATCCAACTTAAAATTGATTATTTCTATCTAGCACTAACCACTTTCTGACAGTCTGCCTCACAATTATAACGAATAAACACAATGAATGAACTATGTATTCACAAATTGAAACTTAAATCATTTATCACTAAACATCTTCAATGCAACCGCAGTTGACAATATACACCGGGTCCAATATATTCTCATACACTTCTTCCTTGCATTGGTGTCGTGCAACTACTCAAGATGCTTCACGTATGTGTTGGTGTAGTTTTGCACCATGTTTATACAAACGCTCTTAGGTTATGTCCGATTGTTTTCATTCGGTGTTTATCTTCAACCAGCGATGAAGGAGTTTCGTGCTGTGGTGATAAAAAAGTTCGGGCGCTATTTTCAGAAATTTGAAAAACCACGGAGTAAAGCGGGATTTTGTGTACCGAACCATCCGAAGGTACCGTGACACCTGCTCGTTGAATGACCGGAAGAGATCCAGTCGTACTCGTACGGTGTGGACTGCACGAGTTGTTAAAGTGGTCAGGTAACGGATTAGACAAAAATCACAGCGCTCTGTACGTAAAATAGCCGCAGATCTGTATGTTTCGAGATCGTCAATGCACAATATACTGCAAAATGACCTCGGATTCCAAGCTTTCAAGAAACGTAAGGTTCACGGAGATTTGGAACCTTCCAAACAGAAACGACTCGAAAGAGCAAGTCTGCTTTTGTTGCGGCACGGTGGGAAAAATTTATCTTTTCCGACGAAAAGTTATTCGTCTTACAACAATCTCACAATGTCCAGAACGACAGATTGTGGGCTCTCATTTCGAGAACTGTTCGAGAGAGTGATAGGAATATTTCACGGTTCCAAAGTACTGCGTCAGTGATGGTTTGGGGAGGAATTTGCAAGCGAGGCAAATTACCACTAGTTTTTATCGAAAAAGGCGTTAAAGTGAATGCCGTTTATTATAAAACGGAAATTTTGGAGAAAGTTGTCAAGCCAAGAGGTGTTTGGAGATGATCACTATGTGTTTCAGCAGGATGGTGCGCAATCGCATATTGCAAATCTCATTCAGGGCTGGTGTCGAGAAAATTTGACCGACTTTTTGGACAAGAGTGAATGACCTCCAAGTTCACCGGATCTGAATCTCTTGGATTATTTCGTATGGTCATACATGCTGGCAAAGGTACATGAACACAGGGCGTTTAATATGGATCAATTCAAAACCGTAATCAAACGAATTTGGGACGAAAAGCCGATGGAAATCACAGGCGCGACGGTATCGAAAAACGTCTGGAGCTGGTCAAGAAGTTTAAAGGCGGTGTTATTCCAAAACATATGCTGTTGATCAGTATTATATTGCAATATATGGGTAAAGTTATCAATAAAATTTGGATCATCGATTTGAACTAAATAGAATTTTATTTTGTATGAGAATATATTGGACACGGTCTACAAGTTTGCTCAACCGTTTGAAGACAACAAGATGGGATAAGGAACCCAACAGTACGTATTTGTTAACTAACCGTTTCTTAACATATCAGCGCCAACATTAGATTATGGGCGAATCGGCTTTTGTACACAATGGCTTTCGTAGTCATTTTCTCTTGAACAGAAGGTCACAAATACCAATTAAGCACTCTTTAAGGCAAAGGAGCTTTATCTGTATCCGTTGATATATTCAGCTTGAAGGGATTATATTCCAATAAATTAGCAGTCAAAGTGTTTGTTTTTTTTCACCCTAATCAAATATTGGCACTGATATATTCTATCCATCAGGGTTAATAATTCTATGTATGAATTGTATGTATTGAGACCACGAATTCGACCATTTATGAAAATATCCAACATTCTACTCATTTATTTCGCTGAGACCTCGTAAGACGTTTATATCAAGGCACAAACATCAATTGTAATACTGGTGGGATATGAAGCAATTCACTTTCAGAACTTTTGAGTCAAATCCAAGGAAACAACTAATATTACACTTCCCTACCCTAGTAGCACACTTGTTGCCATTCAGTTGAGATAACATAAATATGACTTGCTAAGTCATAATCAAGTTACTACTACTAATTATGATCGTATTGTGCTACTTAGGTATTGTGTGATATTTTATGTACCCATAATATAATATAATTGCGACATTATCGAGAAGTTATGGCAAATGCAGAGACCGAAATTTTCGCCTGAGAAGAGAAACGTCCTTTTTTACCCGCTTGGAGAAACAGATGAGAATGTGAGAAGCAAGAGATTATTATACGCTCACAGCAGTTTTCGCGAGAAAAGAAACGGCAATTTATATTTTTCGGAGAGCATGAGTAGCTGATAATTCGTTTCTTTTTCAGATAATCCTACATGCCGATAATTATTTTTCACTTACTTTTTGACACCTGAAAATACACCAGTTTTGATGCTTGTTTTATTCTGACATTATAAGTCGATAATGATGTTCCATGGCTGTACCAGTGTGCACCGGCTTGGCCTAATTTTCGGGTTTTGGTCGTATACGATCTAGGTTGCATATTTTCATTAAAATGTGACATGAGCAAATGTTTTCATTGAATTTTGGAGAAAGATATTTTCGCGTATGCAAGGGAGAGGATAATGAATTATCGGCGAAAAAGGAGAGATGAAAATGTGAACGTTTCGCTACTCATCGACAACCTGCTTGAGAGAGAGCATGGTTTTCAACTAGCTGAGTGAGAATTTTGATCTCTGGTGAAATGTATTGTTCATGGTAGGTATCTGACTACACGGAACACACACTAGTGATACTACAAGTCCATTGATGACAAGCACGTATAAATAAAAGGACGCGAAGAGTCCACTTAGTAAACACATTTTGTCGTTAGGAAACATCGTACTGTAATTTAATCTTTTGCAAAATAAACTGTAAAAAAAGTACGAAAAAATGGAAGAATAAAAATAAATGAAGAAATTAATTTTTACTTATATTGCCCTTTTATATAAAATAAAAATTCTAATGCTTTGCACTGTATAAAAACAAACAGAACAGGGTTAACAATGAGTTCCTTGTTACAAATAACTGTTTTATATAACCTTTTTGATGCCCAACATAAAAAAGTGATGAAACTGTTTAAAATTTACTGAGAAAAATTATTTAAACAAATGCGAAAAATTATACAAATTGCTTGTTATGCAGAAAATGAATTTTGTTTGGGTCCATTTAAATGAAGGGTGTTTCGATCAAAATTTGGTCAAACAGTAATGTGTGTGAGTTGATCATAGTTTTTATTAATAAGACAAATTATTTTTCTTTTTCAAGGTCAGTAAATACAGAATACTGGAGAAATTTTCAGCTAAGCGTCCTTTTTCCGAATGCGAATTGCCGGGTCTATCGTTTGACACCTGCCATAACATTTTGTACAGTCTCCTTGTCCACTTTATTCGCCGCAGAACGCCAGTTTGCCTCGAACTGTTTAAGCTTTTTGAGTCTTCTTAAGATTTCGCTTGACAATGGCCCAATATTGTTCGGTTGGGCGGAGCTCTGGCGTGTTGGGAGGGTTCTTGTCCTTTCGCACCACTTTTTGGCAGCATACCACTCCATGGCCTCCACTCCATTAGTGACAAGATGCCAAATCCGGCCAAAATAGAATGGAACAATAGTGTCGCTTAAGGAATGGCAGTAGACGTTTTAGTCGGCACTTGCTCAGATACATTTCCTGGTTGACGGTTCCGGTCGCAATGGAGCGTGCGTCCCCGCAACATAGCTCTGGTCCGCACAAGTTCCAACGTCATGCTTCCACGGGTCAAGAGATGACAGAGACCGCCAGCTAAAGGTTGCGTATTTAGCCGGTAAGTGCAGCCTGGGCACTGTTGTCCTGCTGACTTCATCTAGATTGAGGAGGTGCGTGCCGAGCGTCTTCTGACCTACGATGGTGCGGCTGCGAAAAATAATCATAAAGTAATGTTATCTTCGTCAAAGCAAATGGGAGGGTAATTCCAGGTAGTGTATATTTACTTCTGCTGTGTAACAATAGGTGGTTAACACTCACACACCACCCAACGGCATCCTTACTGTTGGTTCAAATCGGTCCACAAACTCTATGTTTTAATATATATTTTTTATTCTGCTGAAATAAGCCACCCACACTTGTGAGTGATCCCAACAGCATTCTAAGCGGTTCCAAAATTTGATTAACTTTAATGTGCATCTCTGCACAGAGAATAAATCGGGAACATAGTTAAGTATCTTCTTCGCTACCGAAGAAGTCGAATTAAGCACACCGGATCCCGCTGAAAACTTTACCGGATTGACCGGTCCGAGGACAAATCATCAGATAGCCACAAAAGGTTGAGAAATAGCCTACTGGAAAAATTTCATGAGTTTTGATTCCAATATTGCCCGGCTGTCTTTCTAAATATGTTTATGCCCACTCTATACCCCACGAGATCCGGTTACAGAATGGCCGTTCCAGGAACAAGTTGGCATATAGCCCAGAATAGAATAGAAATAGTTTCTAGAATTATTCCAAACATTCTGACATATATTGCTGCAAATTCAATAGATGTTCCGATATTGTGTCTCCATACCGGAACACAGCCCCGGTAGCCGGATTTAAGGGAACCAGATGCATTCAAATGGTCATTGCTGATAATGCCCCTAAAGCGAATGAGTTTTGGAACCTAGCGGCGCCAAAAGAATTAAAATCGGTTAATAAAAGCCAGAGTTATAATCATATGAATTTGGTGGGTACCCGGGTACCCTGTCGATCACATATGGGTTAACAACGACGAAAGAGGAACTCATTACGAGTGTTTTCCAAAAACCATCCAGAATTATGAGAACCACGATTGGTTAAGTGCACGTGCGAAAAATAAGGATGCCGGGGACTTGAATATCGTTATTCAAAATGTAATTCCTGGACAATTATATTCATTCAACATAATTGATTGTGTGACTAATCCGGACGAAGTAACCAATTATCCAGCAAAATTCCAGAATTCATTGGATTTACCAGGATTACCACCATATAATTTACGACTGAAGATTGAATCTGTTATCATCACACTCCAGAATCTCAATCAACCGAAATTGTGTAATGGAACAAGATTGGTCGTTAAGAAACTCAATGAATAATGTCATTCAAGCAATGATACTCAAAGGCAATCTTTGGAAGTGTGCGGGATTAATCTCGAATGCCCATGCTTCTGGCATTGTTGTTTATTAATTGTTCTTTATTTACGCACTGGACAATTTATCAAAGAATTAAGTCTATCACAAAGCACTGAATTGAACTGGCACAAGATTCAACCTCTACAAGCATGTAAATAAAGCATATAAATTCAAACAAATTCTTAAAATGTTTCATTCAATCAATATCTAAAATTCAAGTTTCGTAATATGTTATCGATCACGAAAGAATGATAAAAAAAATTGAGGTGACAAACAAACCAAGCCAGGCTTAAAGTAACTTAGAAATAAAATTAAATCATGACTGTTCGGAATTATTTGAATCCTAAAATCGGTTAAAGCGGAACATAGGTCGCCGGGTCAGCTAGTTTATAATAAATTTGAGCCTTTTTCTCAATACAGATGAAATCACATTGAGCGCACAAGGCTGCAATATGGATATATATGAATCAGTTAATGAATTTGCCAGCGCATTACCTAACGCGATTGTTCAATATAAAATTAGAATGATTTCAATACATCTCTGTAATTAAAGCAAAGAGCGTAAATTTTTTTCTCTCCAAGAAAATTACTCTCTGGGCTCCTAGAAATGGGTGGCATATTTCTTTTCGCTCGGGTGCTGTCAGTTCAATCGAAGATGGCGTCGAAAACAGCATGCATTCCATGAGCGTGTTGTACGGTTTTACGAAACGCATAGTCATCGGGGAAAAGTTTACGGTAGACCACTTTCGAGACGAAACGTGCCCGTGAGTACAGTTTACCGGATCCTGGCATCCCTGAGCGTGGAGTGGAAGGCCGGTAGCGGCCGTCTGGCGAAGATCATGACGAAGAAGATGAAAGAAGCATTGGAAAAGCTGTTCGACAACAAAGACGGAACGAGTTTACGCCTTGAACCTTGATTCACCGAACCCTCAAGATGGAGGACATCATCTGTCGGAAGAAGACTCGTTCATCCGAGTTCACGGACAAGCAGATAGCGACTGTGAAATCACAGTGCCGGTGGATGACGAAGAACTACCGCGGATAGTTACTTTCCGCTCTCGACGACCCACATTTCAGGAAATGACAGCTACTATTCCAGCGACACCCCGAAGTAAAATATAAGTTTAAGCATAAATTTGAAAAAAAAAATGTTATGCTGTATCCGGAAGATGGACGTCAGTGCCGTCCAGCGCTCTTGTCAGGGCATCGACATTTTTTTTTTACTTTATGACTGAACTCATTTTTTATTGAACACCCGTTAGGAGTTAAATGATGACCGGAGGGCTGATGCAACTGTTCCCAATGGGCACGTCAGTCATAAAATTCGGATCCACACCCTTCATACAGCAGCCGTCACATTGTAACAGTTTTCCTCTGCGTCAGACAGCGTTGAAATGGTCTCAAGGCACTATTGCTGATGTATCATGATGCACACATGTGAAAATAAAATGATGCACAAGAATAGGTTACTCGAAGAATCAAATATGTTTTTCAGAATTGAAAAACTGCAATGCAAATGCAAATGGATCGTGGTCATACTACTCACTGGTTTTGGAACGGGGCTCCCTTGACCATCAACGGTCACCTTGATCGCTTTGGTATAGGTTGTCACCTGAGGTGGGGTGGTGGAGACTGTAATCGAAAGCGTGAAGCTTTTCCCTGTAAATAGAAAAGAAAGTACAAAGCATAAGATTAGTTATTAGTTTGCTTAGATTCAAACACAGATCGATAATTATCTAGATGCCTATTCTATACTTTGGATAGGATAAGAATAGGATGCAAGCAAACCTAAACCTAGCTTTTTTCATGGTGATTTCCAAAAACCGCCTGATCATGTTGGCTTTTCGCTAACCATCGACTAAATGAATATTCCTGCTGAGTAAAAATAATATAACATTTAATACCCGTAAATGCCGATTAGGAGATGAAAGGTTAATAAAAATATACCACAACCTCAAAGGTATCTTTTACCAACTTTCGGTTTCTGTGGCAGTTCTGGTGATGCGTGCTCAAAGAAAAAATAACAAACAGTTAAGCCCTAACTGACCGCCATTCTGCGATTCAGTTCATCATCATTTGAAGATGGCAGACCGACCGACGGCAGTCCCGATGAGAGATTAAACCACACTGAGAAAAACCAAACATTTTGGTTTGGTTTCATAGCTAATTGATTTTCAGCGATTCCTTCCACTGAGGGAACAACAAACTGAAAACTTCCAGGTTAGTGGATTTTACGGTGGTGACGACCTGCCGCTGCGGTGTGGTAGTTAAACTGGGCCAAACATTTGCCCGCCGCAAACTTTGATTTGCACCTATAAATTATAAATTTTCGGGTTTGAGGTTTAGCCACAGAGGGTTCTTCCGTGCGGCGGTTGAAAGTGAATGTACGCGCGCCTTTGGCAGCGGTTTCAGGAAAAAAAGGGTTAGTAATTAATCACGAAACTTTACCGTTTATTGTTATGCTGATCGGTTTGCCGAATCGAGAATGAAAAATCAAGCTTCTGAAAAAGCTGCGCATACGATCGAGCCAGCGCGCAGACGTAATCGATTACCAAGGTGAGCGTTCATAAATTACTCAACGCGATTCTTCAAACCATTAAAATGAAGTGTTAATGCTACTTTAATATTTTTAAATCGCAGCTTAAATCATTTTTACGACGTCATAATCCGCTCACACTTTGCTACAATTTCCACCCGGGCCGATCTTTTGAACCTGAGCGCGCGTGCTTTGTTCTCGAACCCATCTGGGTAATCCATTTCGAGGTCTTGAAGGTGCTGGATCCTTTGCATTCGAGCCGATCGGAAACATTGATGTGAGAGACCCTCTATTACTCTTCATTTGTCCCGAGTCAACGTTGTAGATATGCCTTCGGAGGAATGGGCAAAAATAATTAATGGCCGTTATTTACAACAATGAAATATATTCCTTTGCCGTAGCGCTACATGTAACCAACGTTTAGCGGTTTTAGAGGAACCGCCTACAACAATAACTAGCCAACGTTGGCTTCAATGGAAGGAAACATGATGCCTTCTGCCTGTGGAACTGAACCGCAACTTGTGAAATGGCAAATTAAGTGTCTTCCTAAACGCATACCAGTACTGAACATATTAAAAGCCTTTGTTTTTAATTTAAATATGGGGTTCAATCTTCGATTATTTTCCCAATATTTAATCAAGCAGTGGGAAGTAGGTATGTCACAAGCGCAAGTCAGCTTGTGTTTATGCAATTTTAACCTCCTTTAATTGGATATGTAATTGAACTGCTTGTGAGCAATGATACAATGATTGTACCACTTGCTGACAAACGATAGACTTTCTTCTTCCACTAGACTTCAACTGGGAAGCCACATGAAAAGATGCTCCAGCTAAGCCTAGGGAAGGAAACCTATAAAACTGCCTGCATCATTTCGAAGACGATCACAGCTCTGAATTTTACAGTTAAATGGCCATGTTCAAAGAAGCATTAAGAAAGTGTTGCATCTAGGCAATTCGAAAGAGTGAAAATTATTAGACAAAACCACAAAGCAAAGACGCCTCACAGTTAGTGGGACAGTGTCTGTAGCTTGTACCAAACAAGTTAAAAGTTATATGCTGATGGTATGAGTTGGTATGAGGTTAAGGTATTGAATTGAAATGCGACTCACGGTCGTTTAAAGTTACTCAAAACTAAGTTCAAAATTTATGAGTTTTTTATTAGCTGAACTACCCTAATTAAAGGGCGATACGGTCAAAATTTGGTCAATATCAACTTGACGTATTTCTTTCAATTTTGCATTTTAAAAACCTGAACACCCCTCATTTTGAAGGTGTGTGTGTGTAGAATGTTGTTCCTATTTTGATTTTGGAATTCACTCTTCAGTTGTCAAAATGCCGTCCAAGCAAGAAGAGCAGCGTATCAAAATTTTGCTCGCGCATCGCGAAAATCCGAGCTACTCGCACGCAAAGTTGGCAAAATCGCTAAAAGTTGCCAAATCAACCGTTACAAATGTAATTAAAGTGTTTGGGGAACGTTTGTCGACAGCAAGGAAGTCTGGATCGGGGGAAATCGAAAACCGGAAGCCGCTGAGACGACAAAGAGAGTTGCCGGTAGTTTCAAGCGAAACCCTAACCTATCTCTCCGAGATGCCGCAAATAAGCTGGGTGTATCGTCTACAACCGTGCATCGAGCCAAAAAACGAGCCGGACTATCGACTTACAAGAAGGTAGTGCTCCAAATCGCGATGATAAACAAAATACGACGGCCAAAGCGCGATCCCAGAGGCTGTACACGACGATGCTGACGAAGTTTGACTGCGTGGTAATGGACGACGAAACCAACGTCAAAGCCGACTACAAGCAGCTTCCGGGACAGGAGTTTTATACGGCAAAAGGAAGGGGAAAGGTAGCAGATATTTTCAAGCACACGAAACTGTCAAAGTTCGCAAAGAAATATCTGGTTTGGCAAGCCATCTGTACCTGTGGCTTGAAAAGCAGCATTTTCATAGCTTCCGGGACTGTCAACCAAGAAATTTACGTGAAAGAGTGTTTGAATAAACGTCTGCTGCCTTTCCTGAAGAAACACGGTTGTTCCGTACTGTTTTGGCCGGATTTGGCATCTTGCCATTACGGTAAAAAGGCCATGGAGTGGTACGCCGCCAACAACGTGCAGGTGGTTCCCAAGGACAAGAACCCTCCCAACACGCCAGAGCTCCGCCCAATTGAGAAATACTGGGCTATTGTCAAGCGGAACCTAAAGAAGACCAAAAAAACTGCTAAGGACGAGCAGCAGTTCAAGGCAAACTGGCTTTCTGCGGCGCAGAAGGTGGACAAGGTGGCTGTACAAAATCTTATGGCAGGGGTCAAGCGTAAGGCCCGGCAATTCGGATTTGGAAAAGCGGAAGCCTAACTGAATATTTTTCCTGAATTTTATACTAATTGAACTTGAAAAAGAAATTTAATTTGATTTTTTATATAAACGATTTCACCGATTTACACGCGTTTTCCCTTGACCAAATTTTGACCGTATCACCCTTTAGAGTAATCAACATGTACTCATGTTCCATAAAAGGGACCAGTTTCATAATCAGATCGAAGTACACACTGTATACTGGTTGCGTGTTTTTCATTCGTTGTCATTTTTTCCCCTTAATTTCACTAATGTTTAGAAAAGTTTACAACTGTTTTGTAGTCTCAGATTGCTCAGTTGAACGTCAGACACATTTAGAAGAAAAGAAGTGTTTTGTAGTGGCTATACTTTGTGAAAAGCTGTATCTTCAATACAACCGCGTTCTGCGAAGACCGTGCATTGTATTGTGTTGCATATGGAAACGTTTATTTTGCTTCTAGGGTACTTCCCTACCCAGTGCCCTAATACCTTTTAAAGAAGTATATTGGGTTTGATGCCAAGCGAATGGCAATGACGGCAAATAATTTCGAAACAGCATCTAAAATTTTCATGTTGACGACTCAACAAGCAAGAATTATTTTGTTGGTGACTATATCTGAGATCTATCTGACCATAAAAATACAACGAACCCTGTTTTGACGTGGAACTACGTATTTGTTTTCGCAGTACACGGGTACACGTTGCGAGTGTGAAATTTTGGAGCATCACGAAATATGCTTTGGTTTTGAACGTTTATAACTAATTCATTTCATGATCTATTTTCAAAAAACTTTGCACGACTCTATCTGGAATATTTCTACGCATGAGTTTGAATATTGAAATTGATTGATTTTCAACATTCAGCTATTAAACATAACGTATAAACAAGGTAATGTCTTATAATGTTAATTTGTCAGAGTAAATTTACCAAATACACAGTATAATCCTAGCACAGACTTCATATTTAATTAAGGAACGTCGCCTAGCCAGCCATGAATGATATATAACGGGTACACCTTCGCATTTTGTTAAAGTTTTCGGGCAGTCGTGTAGCTGTGCAGAACAAGATCTTCTTAAGGAACGCAGTTGGCGGTATAAAGCACACTGGAGGATTTACTGGCAAGCAGTCGTTGCCCGGATAGGCGCTGGTGCTGTTGACTGTTGGTGACGATGCTCCCGCCAACCTCGCTGCGATAAACATGACTGCTAAAGTTTACCAATTTTGCGGGAAATGACGCCCGTGGCAACAACGATACAAGCATCATCCCACGTCACCAGCATATGGCCACTCGAAACGACGAGGAGCTGAACCAAGAAGACTAAGAAGAAAGTCCAAGTTCAGATGCGAACCATGTATCTCCCCCGTAAACTAAATCCGTTCTTTTCAGGACGACCAAACCATGTTTCTGACCCGTTAACTAAATCCGTCCTTTTCAGGACGACCAAATCAGTTGGCCCAATAAGGCCCAAGTGCCTGGCCTACCTTAGGGTGAACCAAAGAGCTTAACACAGTGCGGGTTACCCAATTGAACCTAAACCACTGTGAGGCGGCTCAGCAACTGCTGTGTCATGCACGGAGATCGTTATAATATCTCTCTATTGGTCTAATATGACGGTATTATGAATTATGGGCAAGTTCCCAGTCTAAGAGGTTATGTCCACTTCAAACAAAGGGTTCGCGGTCACAAAAGTGAACGGAGCTGCTATGCGTCGCCGAGATGGTCGAATGGCCAGATCTCTCAAATGGTCGATCGGATGACAACGGAGCTAACCGGCTGTAGTCCGCTGGTAGTAGCGGGTGACTTCAACGCCTGGAAGTTGGACTGAGGCAGCCGCTTTACCAACACAAGGGGCAGATTCTGCTTGAGGTCTTGGCTAGATGTAGGTACTAATACTAATGGTCGAATGGCCAGATCTCTCAAATGGTCGATCGGATGACAACGGAGCTAACCGGCTGTAGTCCGCTGGTAGTAGCGGGTGACTTCAACGCCTGGAAGTTGGACTGAGGCAGCCGCTTTACCAACCCAAGGGGTGATTCTGCCTGAGGTCTTGGCAGAGGTAGGTACTAATGTACCTACCATAAAAACGGAGCGGAGTCTATTATTTACGTGACGTTCGGTTGCCCTGGGCTGATGAGCTACTGGAAAGTGGAGGATGACTACACTCATAGCGATGGGGTGACGCCTATCGGGTGGTAATGGCTAAAACCAAGGACACGACAACTGAAACTGCGCAGGTTGTCATTAGGGAATTCTTTCCGAGTCACTACCAGAGACCCTGGTCTCCTATAAAATCAGAATTGTTCCACGACAATGGCTCCGCGGATGAAGGGGATGAGGCAACAGTTAAAAACGAGGAAATCATGTTGATAGGCAAGTCGCTGAAGGTAAACAAAGCGCCAGGACCTGACGGTATACCGAACTAGGTTATCAAGACGGCTATCTCACTGGTACCCGCAATGTTAAGGGCGGTGATGCAAAGATGTTTGGACGAAGGCGTCTTTCTGGACGCCTGGAAAATCCATACTCTAGTATTGATACCGAAGACAGGGAAGCCACCAAGGGGACCCATCGGCATATAGACCTATATGTGTGGGAAAGGTGCACGAGAGGGTTATCCTCAACAGACTGACAAAATACACGGAGGGTATAGGCGGCCTGTCTAAAAATCAGTTTGGCTTCCGTAAAGGAAGTCGACGGTGGATGCCATTCAGTTCGTCACCAAGTCGTCATCGAAGTAGCAATCTAGCGCATAGAACGAGCGAGTCCGCTACTGTGCAGTGGTCACCTTGACGTGAGAAATGCGTTCAATAGCGCCAGTTGGGTATCATAGACCGCTCAACGCTCCACGTTCCGCGGTTCCTGTACAAGATTCTGGGAAGATATATTCAGAATCGCGTGCTAGTGTACAACACAGCGGTAGCCCAGAAACGTGTTCAGATCACCGCAGGCGTCCCACAAGGTTCACGGATGGAACACGATGTACGATGAGCTACTACAGCTCGAGTTCCCAAACAGGGTAAAGATCGTCGGGTTTGCAGACGACATCACCCTAGAGGTATGTGGTGTATCCATTAAAGAGGTAGAGCTAACGGCCTCGCACTCCATTGGCATTGTAGAGAGATGGATGAGTTCCAGGAAACTGGAGCTAACCTACCATAAGACTGAGGTAACGGTTGTTAACAACTGAAAATTGGATTAACATGGCACGATTAGTGCAGGTAACTGCACAATCGAATCGAAGAGGTCTTTGAGGTACCTGGTGGTCATGATCGACGATAAGCTGTCATTTACCAGCCACGTCGATTACGCCTGCAAGAAAGCCTCTATGGCTATATCGGCATTATCCCGCATGATGTCGAATAGCTCAGCGGTACAGGGGAGCAAGCGTAGGCTCCTGGCCAGCGTCACCCTGTCTATAATGAGGTACGGTGGGCTGGCATGGGCCACCGCCCTGAGTACTAAGAGCTACCTCGGCAAGCTCGAAAGTACCCACAGGCTAATGTGCCTGAGAGTGGTCAGCACATACCGCACAGTGTCACGCGACGCGGTCTGCGTACTAACGAGGATGATGCCCATCGGCATCATCATAAAATAGGACACAGAGTGCTTTACAAAGGATGCGAGTATCCGCAAGACCACCAGAGTCTGCACTCAATGGTCCAGGTGGCAGAGGAGAGGAATAATTCCACCAAAGGTCGGTGGACTCAACCGACTGGTTCCGAAAATATCTGGATGGGTCGATCAGCGTCTTGGAGAAGTTACCTTTCACTTGACACTATCACAGATACAGATACTATCAGGTCACGGCTGCTTCAGACAGTATCTGCAAAAGTACGGGCACGCCGGAGTCCATCCGCATGTCCAGTATGCGCGGAAGCGGATGAAACTGCCAGAACGCTGTGTTCTTCGTGCGCTCCCGCTTCAACGATGCGAGGAATCCCGTAAAAAACACACGCACACACGGTCAAAATCAGGGCTCCACCTACTCAGTGTCTGCGAGAAAGCTCGACGCACTTAAAATCTGGACGCACTGCTTATCTTTTACATTGCTCCTAGGTCCTCGTATGTTTTGTCACGCAGATTGTTTGAGAACCTCTCCTCTTTTAGTGGTAAAAAGTTTTGTTACGATCCATGCAGATTTTAAATAAAGTTGCTTTTACCTTCTTCACCGTATTTGGCTGGAATTCGCGTTGGCGCAACCAACACAACTGTTTATTGGCTCACACAGTGATATATACTTTGTTGAAAAATAAACACGATTTATCGCCCAAATTGCTCTCGGCTTCAGCCCATTCAACGCTACTGTGTGAATGTTCAGAGGAGTACCTTCAAAGGGACTGGTAAGGCAGCTGGATATATACCATAGCAAATAATCGTATCTAAAGATGATTTCGCTGAGAGTATAGCATCTTTTGCGGAGACGGAATAAAAAAATACTCATTTTCATAATTTTTTGTTTTAATGTGGATGCGTAAGTTCAACTCACAACTAAATAAATTTTAGGAAGGTTTTTTTTTTTATCGTACATGTTTGGTCCGAAGAGTCTCAGATTATTACGAAACTTTGACCACTCCGTAGAGTTCAAGACTAAATGAACAAAAAAAAATCAGGTTTGCCAAAGTTATTGAAGAAATACAGGTTTCACAACGGTTTTGTGAATTATGGAAAAATTAAGCAACATATATTTTCTTTTCTTGATTAATGAATTTTCTTCAAGCAATAGAAAAACGAGATATACTCAACATTGAGGTCGTGGCAATAACGTAAATTTAACTAAATATCGTTCAGTTTTAAAGTTTTTGGTCAAAGTTTTCACTCAAATGTGAGTGAAACCCGATGGCAAACAAACATCCATGTTTGTTATGAGAAATCGCGAAGTTCCTTCTAGTTGTTTAAATTTTATCTAGTTTTCGAGTCTAAATCGATGTGGATCTGTCTAGAAACTAGTGATTTTGACCAGTCTTAAAGTGAAATTGAAGAATATGTTCCAACGATAATCATAATCTTAAAATTAAATTTCAACTAGCTGAACCCGGTGCGAGCCTTGCAACGCATGCGACTAAATGAATGAAAAATTAATAGAACTGGCGCGTTTATGGTTTTTGTTCTGAATGAATCTGGTTAAAATATATTGTTGTTTGCTTGTGTGTGTGTTATTTATGCCAAAAAAAGGTTTGTGTTATTAATTTAACCCTTGGACCGGTAGTTTCTACCGGTTTTGCTTTCTGCGTAGAAGCATTTCAAAGCCTGTCAGTTTGTACGTAATTTTCTCTTGCATAACGTAAGATTAAGTTCTTCTGCATAATGTAGCACTGAGAGTAACTCAACCAATTCTTGACTAAAAAGGGGTTCAAACGTCTATCAGAATATGCTTCTTACCCGAGAAATACACATTTTGTGTTTAAGTTGTCATGGATAATTCTCATGTTTGGTTCTAAATGTCATAGTTTCATTGGTTTGAGAGCTCCTCCGTCTTCGCCTCTCCAGAGGGAAGGCGTCTCCAGAACCACCTAAGAAAAATCCTGCCCAAAAACCCCACATGCCAAAGTTGGTTCCATTTGAAGAACTCCAATTCCAAGAACTCGAGCTTTGCAGAAATTTGTGTTTCATTTGTATGGAAGTCCTCCCCTTCCAGGCGGGGAAGGAGCTTCGAACCATCATAAGAACCTTCTCCGGCCTCAACAACCCCTACATATAAGTTTTCATAACAGTAGGTATGACTCTCATGTTTGGTTGACATTTGTGTCTAATTTTCATGAGGCCCACCCCTTCCAGGGAGGGGAGGAGTCTCAAACCTCCATAGAAACTTTTCTTGGTTCCGAAAACACCCACATCCCAAATTTGGTTTCATTTGCTTGATTAGTTCTCGAGTTATGCAGAAATTTGTGTTTCGTTGGTGTGAGAGCACCCCATCCAGATGCGGGAGTGGTCTCAAACCATCATAAGAACCTTCCTGACTCTAAAAATCCCTGCATACAAATAGTCATACCTGTTGGGATAATTCTCATGTTTGGCTCAAATTCATGTTTCATTTGTATTTTTTCAAAGAGGAGGGGGGTCTCAAACAACCGTAGGAACATTTCTTGCCTACAAAAACCTTCACATGCCATATTTGGTTTCATTTGTTTGAAAAGTTCTTGAGTTATGCAGAAAATAGTTTTCATTTGCATAGGAGGCCCCCTTTCTAAAGACGGGAGGGGTGTCGAACTATCATAAGATCCTTTCCCGGACCCAAAAACCCCTGCATACAAATTTGCATAGTGGTAGGGATAAGTTCTCATGTTTCGTTTAAATTTGTGTTTCGTATGTATGGAAGACCCCCTTTCCAGAGTGAGGAGGGGTTCTCAAATTACCATAAAAACATTTCTTGCCTTCAAAAACTCACCCATACCAATTTTGGTTCCATTTGCTTGATTAGTTCTCGAGTTATGCAGGAATTTGTTTTTCATTTGCATGGGATCCCCCCTTTCTAGAGGCGGGAGGGGTCTCGAACTATCATAAGATGCTTTCCCGGACCCAAAAACCACTGAATACAAATTTGCAAAGCAGTAGGCATAGTTCTCATGTTTGGTTGAAATTTGTGTTTCATTTGTATGAGAGCCCCCATTTTTAGAGGGAGGAGGGGCTTTGAACCACCATAAAAACATTTCATGCCTTAAAAAACTCGTCCATTCCAAATTTGGTTCCATATGCTTTATTAGTTCTCGAGTTATGCAGAAATTTGTGTTCCATTTGTTTGAGAGCCCCCCCCCCTCCCTCCTCATATGGCGGAAGAGTCTCAAATCACCATAGAAACATTTCCCTCCTTCAAAAACTTCCACATGCCAAATTTGGTTCCATTTCCCTGATTAGTTCTCGAGTTATGCAAGGATTTGCGTTTCATTTGTATGGGATCCCCCCCTTTCAGAAAGGGGAGGGGTCTCAAATCAACATAGAACCATTTTTTGTCTTCAAAAACCACCACATACTAAATTTGGTTCCATTTGCTTGATTAGTTCTCGAGTCATGCACAATATTGTATTTCATTTGTATCGGAGCCCCCCCCCCCCTTAAGGATGGGGAGGGGTCTCAAACCAACAAAGAAACATTTTTTGTCTTCAAAAACCGCCACATGCTAAATTTCGTTCCGTTTGCAACAACGTTTGATTAGTTCCCGAGTAATGCAGGATATTGTGTTTCATTTGTATGGGAGCCCCCCTTTTCAGTGAAGGGAGGGGTCTCAAACCATCATTAGAACCATTCCTGGCCCCAACAATCCCTGCATACAAAACTTCACGCCGATCGGTTCAGTAGTTTTCGAGTTTATTAGGTTCAGACAGACAGACGAGACAGACAGAAATCCATTTTTATGTATGTATATTCTCAATTTTTGCAGAGAATTGGTCTACTCTTACTTGATTTAAATAATTAAGCTTTTTCGCATAATTAATCAGAAAAAATACCTGATTAAGTGTGATACTCGAAATTGGAAAATAATCATCATCGCGTATTTGAACACCTCAAATGTCAGCGTTAATTGACTCAAACATATTCGTATTCCTTCAATCAATTTGTATACTTAAATCGAGCAAAAAAACATGCGTTCGACTGAATTTTGAAACTTGAAATTTTGAAACTTGAAATCGAAACTGCATAAATTTCAACTATTTTTTGCTTTTTATCTCTTTTGTGCCACTTCATAAACATTGCAGCGAATATAATTCTTTGTACTTTACACGTTAAGACAAGAAATCTGAAAATTCGGTAACACATACCGAAAACCGCACATAAGTGCACATACTGAAATTATCGGTAAACATGGATTACTGAAATTTCAGTATTGTTGGTATATGAAAGGAAAGACGTTGATAATTACTTATTTTTGTATGGTACTTTTAACCGAAATTGGCTGCAGGTCAATGAAAGCATTTTTAACCAAATTTAGATAAAATATAAAATCTGTAAATCCGCTTTACTGAAAAAATAAGTAAAATCAAACGTTTTGTTTCGGTAAATTATACCGATACTTTAGCACAGAGAACAGACATTGATGTCCATATACCCTTTCTTGAAAAACGTGTGTAAAAGTTAATATGCACAACCGGTTTAAAAAGCAAGTGTAGAGAAAAATAAACAAAACTTTTCAGGTTATGTGCTATGCTTTGTATTGATAAACATTGACATGACAGTTACTCGCACAACTGCAGCGCCGCCTACCAGGAGCATAACGACATAGGGTAACGGGATGTAATGTTAGCCTAGCTCCTTGATTCGGCCTATGTACCATATATGTCATTATTTCTTCGATAATCAACAAAATCATGTTGCTATCAGTTAGACCGACTAATTTCAAAGCAATTGAGACATAATCAGTCAATTTATAGTTGTTCACTTTCGCGTAGTTTTCGATTTCCTTGAATTTTTAGACACCATGACTTTACTGGTTAAGCAGAACAGATTATCTATACGATCTTCGAATGATCTAAATTTGCCGAAATTGAAGCTATAAACCGAATAATGCTGCCAAGATGTACAGAATATAGTCACATGTTATAAACTAACATGTCACATTGGTAAAATAACAATGATTTGACAAGCAAACGGTAGACCCAATGTTAGGGACATATTTTTTTCTATGTTCTCAACTATGGCCTGTTTATGGAAAGCGTAGTAAAAATGTTGTTATTGGTAACATTTGCACTACAAATATCTGAGTTCCGGTTGAATGTTATTCAGATGACCCATCTTAACACAAATTAAACGAACAAAATTTGTGTAAAGTGAATTATAATGTTTTGATTGTCGCATGAACGGTAAATCATATGGAAAAATCACTTAAGTATTTTTTAGCCGTTTTAGTATAGTTTGATTTGTGAAATTGTTTGTTGGGTAGAGCGAATACAGCTGGGAACGCCTTGAATCAGAAAATCAGGAAGAAACCCGTACGAAGATTGCATTTTATAAAACAAATCAATCGAATGGGACGAACTTGCATCCATGATTAGACCCAATTTGGTACCCATAGACCGACATTACATCCATATCTCTCGAATATTTCTGACTATATAAAACGAGTTGTGTAGCTTTTCGTGATACATGCTACATCTGGTCTTATTAAACATATCTTAGGAAGTTTATAGCAAATTAAATTTTATCTCCAGCTCAAATACTTTATGAGTTACAATGAAAAATGTAATAGATTGTTGCATATTAGGCTGAGTCAAGGGACACATACCCCTACGTTTGAAATGTCGGTTTAAAGTTTTTACACAAGAACGAATCGAAGATGAACGTCTATTCTCTGCTTTGACTTTTTAGAGTTTTAGCTACCAAACCTAATTTTCGGTCAAATTAAAACCATATTTTCGGTAATCTTATCTTAGCGTGTAGAATGTGTGTGAGTACACACAGAAAAAATGTTGTAGTATGGCTTCTACCATTTTAACCAGACTATGCCTATCTTCGATAAACTACCATGAAATTTCAGTCGGATTTACTACGTTTGTAGTGGTGAAACGCTTCAACATTTTGTGGTATATTTGACGAGACCTCACTGTATTGACATCAACTGCACACACGCCCGATCTGATCTGTCATGCGCATGGTAAAAATCAAACGCATTTTATAGTCAGCTGAGAATTGTTGAGTGGTTAGCGCTTAATTCAACCCTCGAAATGGTAGTTTTACTGCGGCTTTTTAGCGCACGCTCAGATTGCCCTCTCTTGCATTTGAATTACTGCTCCCTTTTTTCACTGGAAAAATTGCTCAGTTACACTACGTAAAGTGAAACAACTCATCAAATGAGTTGTTCCACTTTACGCGAGGTGAGTAACTTTTCCGTGAGAAAAAAGGCACAGTAATACAAATGAAAGAGCAGGCAACTTTGAGCGTGTGGGGAAGACGGTTGGAGTAGCGGGGTATAAAAAGAGATTTAGCAGTGGAGCGAAAGAGTAAGGAATACTCAATAGTGTATCACGCACATAATGACAGCTGTTGATTGCAATTTTGCCTAGAGTGAAGAGTTATAAATTAATTTAAACGGTATGGGCTAAAAGTTTTGTTTACAAGGCATTCCACGATGCATTCGCCCCCCCCCCGAAATAATGGCAGTAAACAAAAGCCGTGCGGCCTGGATGCATCATATCCCATGGAACACCGGCCTGGCAGTGTGAAACTTATCATCTCCTTTACTCGTTTGGTGTAAAATGGAACTGCGAGTTTGACATCATGGGCACTATTGCATCGGTGTAGAGGAGACAAAGCTACAATATGCCAGAATCAGCATTTAACTTGATATGGATTGTATTAGTATGCGTTTAAACATGGCTGGAATTATCATATACCGTATTGAGACCACCTGAGATATTAAACTCACCTTGATCACACTGACATTTTTATCTGTCTGTCAAGATTGTTCAGGATGTATTCAAAAACTACGAAACTTGAAATGAAAGGGACCGAGTGTCGATCACAAATTACTTTTGTGATTTCTGAAAAGCACACGAGTATTTAATTATTTATCGTAGATTAAACTGAAACAGAGTTAATAATAGAAGAGTTATGCAAAGAGGAACTTGATACACTGATTTCATTTTTCGTAATTTGAAAGCTTTGCTCGATAGGTACACTGTTTGATAGTTCGATAGGTAGATCTGGTCTCACTCTTTGTGCATTCCGTATCAATTATGGACCGAAGCATCAAAATGACTTTAATTTAGGGCGCTTTCAGTAGCTTTCTACCGTACTTGCAACAATAGTTCCAAATCTGTATACAGATTCCGCATACATATTTCTTGATTTATTTATACAGGATGCAACAGATTTCATTGGTTTTGAAAATACAGATTTCAAACGCTGCAACGCTGCTGCCAACACCGCGATGCACACTCTTGTGCAGGGTTTTGTTTATACCATATAAAACGCTTTGTGGATCACGATGAGCGAAATCGTCCTGGGTCTCGAATGATGCGGTTGTCTCAAAACTACGATTGCATTGTTTGCTCGCCATTTTAACTTTTGAGATGTAGTTGGTAAGTTATCGCCACCCTCTCACATACATCAACACTGTATGAAAAATGGATAACATCACAAAAAACTATTGTCGTTTTTCGTAATTTTATGGACTCGACTAGACTAGTATGTTCTTGACTAGAGCTGCTAGACATCCACCTAAAACACATACCATTACCACAATTCCAAGAAAGCATCACTCGTTCCATCCACTCCCTGACAGCACAATAAAGTTCCACGTGACCCAATGCGATCATCATCATCAACTTCTTTTTATTTGCTCAAACGAGCACCAGACCTGCGGCAAGAACGATTATCCTTTTGATGAGTAGCTCCGACCAAATCACACTTGGTGCCATTTTTCATCCCGTATAGCTGCCTTACAATTTATAGTATTTTAATAAACCATGACCCTATTCATCAGTCTTGACTGATCTTGAAAGATGATGTGAGGCTCACGCCTTATTAGTTGTACGTGTCTGCTGAAGTTCTTTGCTCTTTATATGTATGAACTGCGCGGTTACTTTAATAACATAATCAACACTGTGCTGCAGCCCTACGTAAATTTTTAAATGGACATAATGAACATCTGCCTCATTGAAAGGGCCTATCACTAGTTTGAACAAACCGTTCTATGATCAAGCTGCCACTTCGAATTATAATTGTGTATGTAACTTTTATCGCTCTAGTTCTATGTTTACAATTCAGACTATTTCAGTAATTACTCTTGGTTAATATTTATCAATCAAACTCTTCGCCTTTCTTTTCGCCGTAAGGCAAAATTACACCGACGGAACGAAACACAATTTTCCTTCTGAACGTTGTTCTCCTCATTTACCTTTCAGTGAGCTCATAACCCTTCCATCCTTTAATAATGGAAGGCAGCTCATTTCTTCGCTTCGGCATGCACAAAAGAGGTAGGATTTGCTTTTGTTAAGAATTTAAGATTATTAATGGCACGTGTTGAAGCTATTTATTGAAACAAATCTCCCAAAAAAGGTTATCTACTGGCGCAATGCTTTCTGAAAATTGTCATACACCGGTCGTGAAAGTTGCTAATGAATCCTTTCAGCTAATTAGCACAAACGTTACTAACTACCATTTGTGTTCGTATCATGTCCAGATTAGTTGAATAACCAATGCAATCGACGGACAGTTCACCCTCAGGCCTCATTCACGAGAAATGTCATTCCCAGATTACTCATTATCATTTCTCATAAAATTGACACAAAACTTCTCGCGTGTGGTGCACCTATCAAAATACTGATCACCCGCGTCGCCACCGTTCTGATTCATCCGCTTCGGTAGCTCGGTTGACAAATTCGCTTTAAGCCGCATATTTATATTGAATAACGATAATACATACAAACACAGCGTAATCGTTTCATATTCGAGTCTTTTAATAAAGTGATTACATCAATACATTGGCTTCATTACTGGACACGTTCTTCACCCCTTCGAAACGTGTTGGATGGAAAGAGGAAGGGTTCATGTCGGTCTAGCTGAGCTCAATGAACCACTTTACTACCGAGAGAGTCTAGCGAAACAACCATCGAACTCACCGCCGATGTAAAAGTAGGAGCAAAGCCGTGGGTGGGCATTTCCCCCTTCCTATTCATTTTACTCAGCAAAGCCGGCCAACATTGTATTTACTGCTGGTCGTTTATACAGAAACCATAATCTTGTTGAAGTCACCCTCTTCAAACTTCCACCCTATCCTGTGCGGAGTGTATTATTGTGATGGCTTTAAATTTACCGTGAACTGATGCAACCAAACGGTTCTACATTCTCCGCATATCGCCAAACAGAAGTTAATTAACAGGAATCATTCCAATGAGTTGCAGGCGATTTTTTTCTGCAGCTTTGGAATCTGTGTCAGTTCCAAAACTGTCCGTTGTTCGAATCTTCTGACCATTGACTCCACCGGTGTTTCATATGAACAGTGCTGAAAATTGCCCTTTTTCACTGTCCGGCAAAAGATGATGTCCGCTCGATAGAGTTACTGCACCGGTTGTCGCGATGGGGATGAATGTCAACCAACAGCCAGCGGAGTGGCGCGAGTCGCGGGATATGATCTCTGCTGGTGACATTCGAATAAACAGGGTAATCAACGTAGATATGATTGCACCCCGCCTCGTCAGAAGAGAATTTGAATGTTTACTGTCGTTTCTGGACATGCTGTGGAGAAGATGCATCCCTGTTTGAAGTATCAGCAGGCATTGTAGGTTTGACAATTTGGCGACGTCCTTTTCAGTCAATTTAAATACATCACCACTGATATTGAAGTACAATAGGAATTATAAGGATATTGTTAAAACGAGCTGCTCGGTAACTTATTTCTTATTTGATAAACAAAAACTGAAGTGTGAAAAGACAATCTTCTTTAGATGAGATTGAGCCAAAAACGACCCAATTTTAAGTATATTTGAGCGGCCGTGCGGCTGGTTTCTGGTGTAAACAACGATCAATGCTTCCAGGTGAGAACATATTTTCCTCAATAATTAAACTATGGGCTATCATTTTAATCAATTGTGTAAGTCATATAGGACACAGGATTATTTTGGCCTAATCGCCAATAACTAGTACATCGTGCCAAAAAAAAAACTAGATTTAAAGCTCGATGAACTTAAAATCTGGACGCACTGATTATTCTTACATCACTCTTAGTAGTTGCCATAAAATACAATAACATCAAAAACACCGTAAGAAGGATCTGTCTACGCAAAAGTTGTCGTCCTATTGTGCCAAAACAATACCTGAAAACAAAAATCAAATTGCCAAACCACACACTCGATAGATCTTCTCACAATCAAAAATAAAAAACGTACATGAACATGGACTTTCGGCTGCTTCTTGGGCAAAATACATTCAAAACTGTTTACTCTACAAACATCTTTGCCTCTTCACTGCCGAAATTGGTACAAAGTGCCCCACTCTACAGACGGTTGTGACAACACGTTAATAAAACTATTATAAGACCATAATGATTTTGAAAACGTTCTGGTGAAAGATATTTAAAATACCTGAGAACCTTCATAAAACCTATTGGCTGCGATGAAAACCAGCATACGACCAAATGGCTGTGTTTGATTATCTGCTTTTCTGATTCATTTCTAGGGTTTTTTTTCATTAGGGCGAATCTACAATTGAGAGATTCTCTCCGGGCTCACTCTCTTTCATTCATTACAGCGCCATTATAAAACTTTCGAGGGATTCTTTAGTACAGATCGAAACACAACAGTGCTGGCTAGCATACTCTACAACTAGTAGAATGAAATACGTAAAGGTGATTGGTTTATGAATGAAATAGAGCGAGCCCAGAGAGAATCTCTCAATTGTAGATTCGCCCTAATGAAAAAAAACCCTAGATTTAGCAGTAAAATTATCTCAGAAAAAAGTTCTAGTGTTGTGGGAGCTCTTCCAGCATATTCCCGAGAGGTTTATGCGCAACATATTTCAGATAAATTTAGTTTTTTCACAGCGCATCACAGGTGCATTTAATTTTTAGGTGAATATTGGCACAATAAGAGCCGAAAATAAAATTGAAACAAACATATTCGATAAACTAATCATGATTTCCCTGAAAATTGATGGAGTCCAATAAGGATAACTTAAAAAATGCCAAAATGTTCCTCCAATCTACAGTTTATTTGCATTACATTGAAAATTTGGTACATTTGTTTTTCCACAATTCAATTATTTCCAATATTTCAATATGGCGATTGGAAAAAATCACAGTTTTGCCAAGGAGCCAATTTATCTTCGCAAAGACTACTATAAAACTATTTTATCCTGTTTTAAAACTAAATTGACTTCCCTCAATGTCAATTAGTCGTTTAATGCATTTACTGGAGCCAAATGGTTTTAAAACGCAGTTCAACTAACCCTAATAAATTAATAACAATGAGTCCTAAAACTAAACGGCATTTTAAAACAGCATTTTACGAGTTCATCAAGTCGAAATAAAACCATTGATAAGAGTAAAAAGAATTTGAGAAAACAAGGTTTCAGGATCATTGTAAGCAAGTTGTGTAGGTTCACATAAATCGGACTGCAATATGAAACCAATCGGAACCTTTTGGTCACACTATAAAACCAAATTGATTTCTAGCGGCTTTCATAATACTTAATAAAACTTCATAAAGACTGATGGTTTTGGCAATGTTTCTTAGGACGGCTCGAAAAGATGTCCTTAACTCATAAAATTCAGTTTTGCTGATAAGTTCGCTACATAATTTTTGATTAAAGACTGGACTCGGAAAAAATGAGAATGATTAGCAAAAATTCATTTTAAATCGGATACTTCTCAAATTTTCAGGGCTTAAATAAGTATATATTAGCTATGTTCTGGCATAATTTATTTATTGAATTTCCTCCTCAGTTGAATGCTCGTACATTTATCTTAACACTGCTCATGAGATGTTGGTGAGGCTTTTTCATCTTCCTTACACAATTTGCTCCCAATTTTTTTCTTCAAAGCTTCATCGGTTTTGATTGTTTTTCCGTTTTTTCAACTTCTTCTTCATTATCGACCAAAAACTCTTTCAATCGGACTGAAGTTCTGGTGTATTTTGGCAGGTTCGCCTCTTCGGGACCACATTAACGCCCTTCGCTTCGTACCAATCCATTACAGGCTGTGCGGCATGGCACGAAGCGAGATCCGGCCAGAACAGCGTGGGACCACGGTGAGAGCGGAGGAAGGGCAGCAAGCGCTTCTGCAAGCATTCCTCTCGATAAATCTGCCCGTTTATGGTGCCGGTTGTAAAGATCGCCTGCCACAACAGGTACTTCTTCGCGAATTTGTCCATCTTTCTCTTCCGGAACTTTTCCGGAACCTCCATGCGGGACGCACCGACAGAAAACTCGAGGCCAGGGATTTGTTTGGTGTCCGCCTTGATATATGCCACTCACGGTACAGCTTTCGCGCACGCAATTTGGCCACCGCGTTTTGCTTGTCAGTCCGGTTTGGCGCCTTCCTGACCTTAAAATACATAGCCCAGCACACTTTATGATCTGCTGATGATCCACTTCGACGAATTGACCTTTTGGCCACGTCTCGGGTGGAAAGGTTCGGGTTATTCTTAAAGTACTGCCTTATCTTCTGCGCCTTCTCTGGGTATTCCGTTTTCGGTTTTCGGCCGCTTCCAGCGCGCCGCTCGATGGTCTTCGTCTCCTGGAACATCTACACAGCGCGGGACATGGTGTAATGGTGGATTCCAAGCCTTTTGTCGATCCATCTGTGCGCCATGATTATCGATCACCGCGCCCAAGATTTGCTGGCGTAGCTCTTCTTGTTTCGAATGCATTTTGAATACTACTTGACAGATCACAATAATTTGCACGCAATTTTGCACACATAAACATAACACTCTAAACTAGAATCACCCAAAATTTCATTAATTTTTACCCACGCGATAAAAAGTTACACCCCAACGCATTTTTCCCGAGTCCAATGTTTAGGCAAACGCCTTGCAGCCGCGGACGAAAAACTCAAGTTGTCGTAAGAAATGAGCTTATAACTATGCACTTGAAGCTCAACCAGGAAATTCGATAAACTATGCAAAGTTAAACTTACATTAACTAACATTACCAAACTTGATCCCTTTAAAAAAAAAAATAAAAAATTAATACTGGAACTTTTTTTCAATCTATCACTAGAAATGTCCCTGTCACTAACAGACATATTAAGTGTCGGGTGCTCTGTCTATAAGTCGTAAACAAAATAGGCCCTTTTTATTTATTTTTTAAAGGGATCAAGCAAAATGTCAGTTTAAATTTACCCATTTGAAAAAAAAATCGTTCTACTTTTACCCTCGCAAAAGTGTGTTTTTTTTAATTGTACTTAAAAAAGTGAAGGCAGAATTAATAACGCATTCAACCATGCATCAAAGCACTCAAGGGAAGAAGAGACTACCGTCGAGAGACACTTCAGTGGGACTAAAATGTTGTACTTCAAGGAAAAAATATAAAAAAAAATCATTTCTCTTCCTTTCTAATGGAAATTTGCACTTTCATCTTTATTACTCCCATCAAACGCTGCACACTTCCGGAGTCAACTTCCTTGGCACATTTGTTCCACATTTTGGTCATCTGAGTCTTGATCTGAGTCGCGTCCCGAACCGATTTTGCACTTTTCTTAAGCTTCCGCTTCATTATTGCCCAAAATCTCTCGATGGGCCGGAGCTGCGGGCAGTTGGGCGGATTTATGATTTTATCGATGAAATCTATGTTATTATCGCGGTACCACTGGATGACTTCCCGGCTGTAGTGGCAACACGCCAAACCTGGCCAAAACTTCACGGGACCTTTATGGGCTTTAATGAAAGGTAGTACGCGGTTTTTGAGGCATTCTTCCTTGTACAGCTTCGAGTCCATCGTCTTATTCGTCACGAACACTTAGGCCTTTGCTCCGCAGCTGCATATCCCTTGCCAAATCATCAGTTTTTTGACAAATGTGTCCATAAAAGCAAACTTGAACTTTGCAGGAACATCTACTGTAAGTCGTAGCCATGTAGAATTTTTGGCAGGAAGCTGTCTGAAATCCACAATTTCCGAGCTCGAGTTTTGTTGACGAAATTTTGCTTCAACGTTCTGTTTGGTTGCGTGTTGGCTCGAATAAGAACGATATCCTGCTCGCTAACGAATTCTTCGAACGGTACTGCGAGCAACAGCGTATTTTTGTGCGATTTCAATATCTGATAGTACAGGTTTTGCTCTGACGGTTCACAACACCTTCTGGTTCAGCTTGCGGTCTAATGTTTCACTACGACGCTTACCTTGAGCAACTTGATCCACGCTCTTTTGCTCTCTGAAACGTTTGAGCACATCATACACGGTTGATTTGGCGATTTTCAACGTTTTTTGCGATTTTTTTTATTGGATTATCAACGTGAGTGTGCAGAATTTTTTCTCTCCTCTCGGCTTCAATCTGGAATAACATTTGACTTTAATTTAATTATTTAATCTGTTACTACCCTTAGGTAAATCAAGAACAGCTTTTCAAACCAACGTCAGTCGCAAATGTAAGCAAACTGCGTGTTTTGCTAAATTGTTGCTGTTGTTGTGTTTTGTAAAGTTATTAGGAAATAATTTAAGACATTTTAGATGACACGAAATGCATCTACGCACTCTCATTTTAACTATTCAATCACAATTCAAAATAGATTCACTTAGATTGTTCTTGAGAAGGCTCTACTTGCTTGTTTCAGTTTGAAAAATTGAAAGTTTACGAAAAAGAATTTGCCCCGAGCATCGGCTGTGAACGGTTGTGTCGATGCTCTTTTACGCACTATTTTGCTATCGGGCATGGCGCGTTTTGTATTATTTCGGTTATCTATAGTTCGGCGATGCAAGTGAGCACAGAAAAAAAACCGAATGGCTTCCTGGTGAGGTGCGGTGGTTCGCCGGGGGAGTGGACCGGTGGTGGGGATCACAATTAATTCTGATCCATAATATTAATTTGCCATGCTCACCATATCACCATATCCTGAAGCAAGTAAACCACTATCCCATTTTGTGTGTGGCTCCAATAGTATCCTTACTGTTGGTATAAATAGGTTCAAATCGGAAATCAGTACTATATTAAAATACTTTACTAAACACCGCATGAATTCAGCTTATCGTTTCCTGTTATCCAACATTCCAGTGATTTCTTTTGGAAGTGTAGAGGTGGTCTCGGCTTCCATTAAAGCGAGTATCAAGTCAACACATTCCTACTCTCTCCTTATTTGACCTGCATTCGGGCGAGGCAGGCGCGGGTTATTGCCTTAGTTTGAGATCACCAATTTTTCACATATTGAGAATGTATGCTAGTCCCAAGCATCTCGGTTGGCTCTCTGTGTAATAACAGCTGCTCTGGCAGGAACGAAGTAGCAACCTCGGGCGGTCAATCATGCTTATTATCTTGCTCATGCTCATAGCACCGGATCAAATCATGGAATACGAAAAGACAACTGCAACTATTAAAATCTCTTGGATACGGAAACAATATTTGCAAGTACCGAAACGGGAAAACATCGATCAGCGGGATAACATTGACCGGTTTGGCCCATATCATGAATAGATCAAATAAACATTGATACACGTTCTTACTATAAATTATGTATCGTCATCAAGTATTATTTGGCTTCGGACAGCTATAACATTGGTTTAAATAACAGGTTAGGGCCTGTTCATAAACCATGTAGACCCATTTTTTGAAAATCTCAGATCGCTCCCATCCCCCTCGTAGATTTTTATCCATACATTTTATTGAAAATTTGTATGGAGCGTAGGCTTTGGTAATCCCCCTCTATCCCCATAAATGTCTACGTGGTTTATGAATAGCCCCTTAGAGAATTTTTTTCTTTGATACGTTAGGCTTGGGTTCTTGATTAAAAGGAATGGAAAATCGCATGTATGTCCACGTTTTTGCACATTTTTGCTACATCTTGTCACAAAATTGAGGTGAATCCGCGCTTTTTCTTTCAGGCAAAGGGGCCATTTCACTAACATGAAAAATTTAATCAAAAATTACAATTCCAAAACAAAAAATTTAGCCCCCTCTGGCAGCGCATATGGACACCGGTCAATATCGGTTTGAAGTGCACAGCAATCCAGAACAGACCTTATCAGATGGTCAATTCTCAAATCATCTGCATAGAATAGCTTACAGGAAGATAATTGGTGACACACGTCGTTGATGAATAAAATGAAAATTAGAGGTCCTAAGTGACTCCTTTGGTTAACTCTCAACGCAATATCGAACACATTTGTTCTCTGAAATCACGCAACTTGACGAAGGTTTTCCTTGAAGATAAATGTAACATTATCCAGCAAACGATCAACGGTGGAAGACCAAAATAAAGAGTGTACTCGAAAAAAAATTGCAAGAACTTTTCTTTTTATTGCACGGATGAGAATTGATTAAATTTTAAGGTGACCGTTTTAGCGGGGCGAAATCAAAAGTCTTTAAATTATTTGATATGGTAAATCTGCGAAAACAAAATTTCACGCACGACAGTTTCTAGCTATACCTTTCATATGGTGCAAAGAAATTCTCGAAATATTTTGTAAATTTTGAGTCTTATCAAATTTGGTGACAGGACTTCAGGTTTTTCCTTCCTCTCCAGAATAAGAGCAAAGATAATCTTAGCTCACTTTGTAAATTGCTTTCAAAATCAGCGTGGTATGCATCCAAACATTGAAAGTAAAACAACAATTTTAGTTTGATCATCTTTGAGAACCATGCTGAGAACAAACTGGCTCTCCAGAAGATCCAGAACATCCGTAAAAGCGGCCAGTTCTTGGAAGTAGCCCCGAAAGGACTTTTTTTTGCAATCAACATTTAGTTTATGAAAGTAAAATGAACTTCAATTTGTGGCCTCAAGATATCCCTTCAGAGTACAAACGGTGGCCACTCGGAAGATCCGGAACATTCGTAAAATTGCCAGTTCTTGTGGTTCACAATTTCTCGGGCAAACAATACTACTGGAATAATCGTGAGGATGCTCTTTTCGGTGCATTCGGTTAATTTTGAATTCGTTGCATTAGGGTTGGGACATGTGCAACCAGACTGGTTGTAACCGGAACGTTTGCGGCCGGGACGAGTGTGTGTTTGTTTGTTCGAATGTGATGATATGTCCTGTTTATTCATTACGAACATTATAATCCTTTAGTATCACTTGCCTATAAAATACTTTTTCAAACAAAAGTACTTTAGGTTTGACTTCTTGTTCCCAAAAGCTTTCATCTCTCTGAATAATATGCCTTTGAAGTATACTTGATCAGCTCCATCGACAAGATATAATACACATTCTGCGACTTTTGCAATATGCAATGCGGTATGTACTTCGCAATCGTGGAGTATCTATCGCACTATCGATGATTTCCTTGAAGCGTTTAGAAGCTATTAAGGACTACCTTCGACTAATGAAAATGCGCTCCTTGTCAATAGATACACCTACAAAATAACATAAAAATCGTAACGAAGGTCGCAAACCAGGTTTTTTTCTTCGAATGACGGCGGAAACTCGGAAGGCCCATTCCATTATATATGATATATCGAGAAGCTTGTAGCCATGGATCGAATTGCCGTCTTCTTTAGGAACTGCTTCAGCTAACTGATCGACACTCAAGTCTTGGTCATCCTCTTCCATTACATAGTCGTCAAATGATATTATCTCTTCCATCGAAGATGCACAATCTGTATTATTTGCAGACACGGTTCCATCTATAGGGGTTCATGAAAATATCTTCATACTATTGATAATTGTAAAACACCAGAAAAGTAATTGTATAAGCATAAAGTTTAAAGTGTAATGTTTACATGTGCAAAATTTCACAATCTGTCAAGTGGGTATTGAGATAGGCTCCAAACAAGAAGTGCTCTTGTCAGTACAAAAATATCATAAACATTGCTGAGTGGGCGAGTGACGAGGTCAAACCACCACAAACATTGTAGAGGTAAAACCACTTGGAAAACCTTACAAAATGTTCAATAAAAGTACCCAATAGAGATAGTAAAGTATTAGTTGTCAAAGTGCAATCGTGTTCATCAACTGTTGATTGAAAGAATCACAAAATTTCTTATGAAAATGACGTGGAATCCGTCAATAAAATCAATAATGTTGAAATAATCTCCTAGAACTTTCAAACAATTATTCTAATCGTGTGAAAGTGAACAAACAAGTTGTTGTAATATCCATGTTTGTAGAAAAAAAACATAGTTTTGGTGATAGACCATCTCGAATAACTTATGAAATGGGCGTATTTCTTTAGTTTTTGGCCACTCATGAAATAACATTCAAAATATATCACGAACAGATACCTTTAGGGAGATCATTGATATATATGTACGCTTCAATTAGAAATTTGATGTAAAAACATATTTTGGCATTAAAAAGCACTTTTGATAAACATAAACTAGTTTAATGAAAATCTTCCAAAAGTTGCTATTGTAGACTGTTCCAAAAAGTATAAGCACACTTTCAAAATAACAAAAACGACATGTTTTTTTTAGTTTTAATAACTTTATTTGGCAAATCATATTTGTATTTGTGGTTTATATGATCGTTTAATCAAAATATTTAATCATAGCCAAGACTCCCAACTATTCCTCGAACATGACCCATTACCTTCTGCACTGTGGTACTTCCCACCATTTTGACCCCTTTTGGCCAATCTTTTTTAAATTGTTGGATGTCGTCCGCTGGTTTAAGGAATTTCCGTAGCTGTGATTTGGTTAAAGCCCAAAAAGTCTCGATTGGTCATGCCTCCGGGCGGATTCGTGTCTTTCAGCACAAACAGGGGTGATTCAAAAATGACGTCCACTCTTTAGGGGGGGGAGGGGGGTATCAAATTTGTGACAATATGTGAAAGGGGAGGGGGGGGGTTATAAAAATGTGAAATCCAACAATTTTGCATTTGGTAATCTAAATTTATCTGCGTTAATACGAAAACAAAGGCGTCGAAAAGTTTGAGTGTACGGTAAATGAAAATACACATTTTACTTAGTTGTGTGAGTGCAAAAATTATTTACTGTTGTCATACATTTTTGTATAGTCAATGAGCACGAACCGCACGAGCTGTGCTTCATTCTGAAACTCCGTCGAAGTTTGATTTTGTTGAAAATCCTATTGTGAAGAACTTTTCAAATAAAAAAATCAGCACCTTGGAAACGGAAGCTTTGAAACCGATAGATGCACAGAAGGTTTTTTTTAAGCCAGCAGACCTTCTGTTGCGAATGGAGGGATTTTTAAAAAATGTTCCAAAATACCACCAGATGAATGAACTCCAGCCTTTCAGTTCTACACATGCTCCTCCGGATTCGGACAAAAAAGTTCCCTCTTATTTTGCATGTCCTAAATAGGATGCAATTTCCAAAGAATTGGATATTATTAATTCCAAGATTTCCAG